>JAHBCN010000576.1:0-170207 GCA_019359885.1 Listronotus oregonensis | reverse complement strand
AGATAAACTAAATCGGGAGCAATTTATATAAAGAATGTTTCGTTTTTTGTCCCTCGGCTTAAGACGCTATTTGTCTCACTAAGCCCCTGCTTGACGAATCATATTTTTCGTATTCTTGGTAGGTGGGCCTTTCAGATGACTGTACATCCATCAAGTTGATCCAGACGCCACATCTATCCAAAGCGAGATGATGGAACTGAGCTGCTACAACATTTCTGATAAGAGGCGTCGCAAAAAGCCCTTAGTGGATGTGTCTCGAAATACTTTATGTATAAAAGAAAACGGCGAATCTCTCGCAGATCGAGCAGAAGCTTCACGTTTATAACTAACCTCATCCATCTTCCTCCGTTGCTGTGCCGCCACCGGGGAACTCAAATGCAGCTCAATTTGTCAGAAAGTGTAATCAGCAGCGGCGCTGCGTGCCAGCGACAATGACAAAAATCAAATTATGAGCTGTGCTGCCTAGGGAGGTGTAATAACACGTATTTAGTTAAAGTTATATTGCTGTGTAAATTTATTTTTATGTAGATATATTACATTTGTTTTAGGTTAGTTAAATACAGTTAAAAGCTAAAAAATGATCCAACCAAAAGTTGTGTATAACATTACTTAAATAAATATATTTATATATTATTTTTTTAAAAATTATACTTTTTTTAGAGATTATTATGGAGAGCTAGTCTGATCTCGCAATAATAGTAACAAAAAACATGAAAAGACATAAAAAGGTTTAATTCTTTATAAAATTGATTTGTTTTAAGTACTATAATAAAATAATTATTTTTATGAAATTATATAAAATAGAAAATAAAGTTACTTGAAAACATTGGCAACCCGTTATAAGATATATATGTTATTTCAAATTTATTGGTTATCGACGGACCGGTATAGCACATAAATTTTTTGATTATATTACTTAAAACAGATAAGAAACTAAAAAATTGTGTTTTGTTAACTGACATTGACTTCTGACATGACTTTTTTAAAAAATAGTTACTGGTGAAGGTACAGTGTAGGTACCTTTAATATTTAAAAAAATATGTATAAAAAAGTAAATAAAACTTTTAGCCATATAGATAGGTTTTTATAGTTTATTTTGATTTCTGGAAATATCAAATTAAAAGAAAAATTATTTGGCTCAAATAATTAGATATTTTTGCCAATTAACATTAGGTTACAAAATTTACTATCGCGTTCAGAAATTAATAGTAGTAGTGAATGTTTTATATAAAACAGAAGGAATTATAAAGATTTACAAGGCACCAGTTCTTATTAAAAAAATCAAATGAGATAATATATTTTAACGTTCATTATTTTTTCCTTGAATCCGTGTGCTTGGGGTCATCTTGCTAGCTACTACGAAATGATCCCTTGCTAAAGATTAACGCCTCGTCAATGAAATATTGAGTAAATCCTTCCGGACCTTAATTTTTATTTTTGATATACTTCCTTAAAAAATTGTTTTTTTATATAAACAATATCTGACAAGGCCATCAAATATATTCTATTATTTGATTTTTTTACTTTTGATTCACCTTCTTAAGGAGTTGATAAAAACTCAAAATATTCAGTTTCCTTCCTAAACTTTTGTCTTATTTTTGCCAATGCTACATATTTTTTTCTGGCGTACATAGAATACATTGTGTACTAAATTATATTTTTTAATTATGTTGTAATTTTGGTTTTTGTGGTCTTTTGTTTAAAACAAATACTGAAAGCGTAATTCTGTTTTGATTTTATCCCATTTTTTTATATTTGCGATCGTTGTTGGGATCAATTTTGTTGCATCTGCGGCTCGCTGTATTACATTTTTAATATGAAGTGCGATTCCGTTTCGGGCTTGTCCCTTTTTCAGTAAAAAAAAGCCAAGATATTTAAAGTTATCATCTGGGATTGTTCATTATACCTATTATTTCTTTTTCTTGACATTATTTAAAACTTTTCGAAATAACCTTCGACAACAAGTTGACACATCAATGTTTTTGATTGACAGTGACGTTTATTTTAGGTAATTGTCTCGAAAGTTGCCTCCTCTCCGATTTTGACCAAATTTGGTATACGGGGGATTTTTGGGGCGCTGGTTACGAATCTGCAAAAAAATTTTTTCGGCAACGTTCGTTTTAAAGATGTTCATCATCAAAGTTGAAAATCAAGCTTACCTTATTTACACCATTCCTCCTTCTTTTTGAACAGAATTTTTACACTAAATTGGCACACAATATTTTACAAACATTTTTTAAAAACGTGTTTCTATATTTACTTTAATTTTTTTTCGATTTAATTGCAAACCTCCACTTTCACACGCCGCAACGTGTCGGTAACCATGTATACACTAGGCTTTTTGTTAACAAATATGGCTACTGCCTTTGAACTTAAAAGTTCGCAACTTAATGGAAAAAAGGTGTAAAATAAATAAAAATATAAGGTTTTAAAAGGTGTTTATAAAATATTGTGTGCCACTATAGTGTAACAATCAAGAATTGTGTACAAAAAGAAGGGGAAATGTAGTGAAAATGAGGTTAGTTTGATTTTTAACTTTGATGATGAATATCTCGTAAACGAAACGTTGCCGAAAAATTTAAATATAATTATTATCGAACACCATTTTTTTTTCAAAAGTTAGTTGCCACCGCTGTTTGGAATATACTAAACAAACATAAACAAAAGTGACGTCATTACAAATGGGTATAATTATAATTCCGACTTTACTACCACTTCTGGCAATAACAGGTTTGTTCTCACAGAAGTTAGGAACAGTCAGAAACTGTCAGGATTCTGCGCAATCAACTGTCCGCGTTCACACAAAAGTTTCTGGATTGTTTGAAAATACTTGGGTGGTGTTCTCACACGTTTTGCTGATGGTTTCCAAACTGTCAGGAGAGTTTGCGAATCCATTACAAGTAAATTGTGGAAGCATGCGCAGTAATCAGTAGGAATATTTTTGACAGATAAAAAATCAGGCGCGCCCTAACTATATTTTTTCAAGTAGTGTTTGTTTGTTGTTTTTTTTTTGTTTTGCTGTTTCTATACAGAAACGGACACGGACTCTGACCTTAAAAATCTTCTAGATGAAAGGATCAGGCCTAAAAATCTTATTTTTTTAAGTAATTGTTTCTCAATTTAACAAACAAAATTTTAGGTTATCTTCTTCCTTCTTCATTTCTTCTTCGATCATGTCAAAAACAAACCTGAAGTTAACCACTGATAACTTCTTTATCTGTCAACTGTTCACACAACTGGTTTGAAACCGATCAGAAATGGACACGCGCATTCACGTTGGTTTGAAAACTGTCACAAATTTGTTATGGATTTTCTGTGAGAACAAACCTAACGTCTCTCTACTATAAAATAACAAATTTAACCTTGGTCATCGTTCGCTACTGACGAAAATTGGAAAGGTCGTCCGAAATTAGTTGTTGTGTCAGAAAACATTGGTACTGTGCAAAAACTAATAAGCAAGAACGCCCTGTGACATAGTGTGAGAGGCTACCTTAGATATTAATTCTACCAGAAAATATAAAATATTGGATAAACATTAAGTCGTTAAGTCGTTTGTTTTCATTGGATCCCACATAGTTTGACAAAAGAGATGTTCATGTCGATTGGTGCAAATAAATGCTAAAGACATAGATACAATGGCGGTGCTTCAAAGGACGTGTTTTAGATTGTAACAGGTGACAAATCGTGGGTCTATCTGTATGAGGAGAAAACTAAACCGCAGTCGACTGTACTTCAAAACAAACTTTCGCTTGTTTTTTTGGAAAAATTGATCATGTCGCAACAATGGCTTTCGAGGAACGTAGAACGGTCAATTCTGAATTGTAAAATGAGAAAAACACATAATCATAGTTTAAAGTATATACAATATAAGAGTTAGGTCACTTGCATATAAACCTTTGGCTTTTGGCTTCAAACACACCGTGCGGCGTCTCCGCCGATCGCGAACCGACAAAAAAGTTTTAGGGTTATTTGTGTAAACGATACTAATTTATTCAAGCGTTTTCTCAGTTTGGGATTGTCGGGGAACGCGGAGTAGATTTTTCATTATTTGAATAATTATTACGATAATATAAGCATAATGTTGATAATATTTGTTTATGGTCACCAAAGTCACTGTAAATAAATGTTAAATTTTGTGTCTCTATTACCTATTAATAATTATCCCTAGAAGTACAAATCGGGGTAGATATCTACCCCGGGTAAATTTAAATAAGTAAATAATAATAAGTTGAATCGTAATTGTACTTTTGAATATGTTTATATCTGTTAAATTTATTTGTTTTTTCATATTTTCCGTGAGAGAAAGAAAAACAGTTTGTTGAAAACCAATATTTTATGGATATTTATTTGATTTTTTTTATTAATCGGATTCTTAATTTGTTCGAATTTTCAAAGTCCCAAATAAATAGACTTTTTTAGCCAAACATCACGATGGTATATATTTCTTTAAAGCCATATGTGTCTTTGAAATCCCATTTGAAATTTGAAAATCGGTTGTTTAGAAAAATAGTTATAAATTTTTGTCTGTTAAATGACGATTTGGCTTACAGCTATTCAAATCAATTTTTAACCAACTAAATCTTGATAACATTGAATTTGCTTTTCACCATTCTCTTGCGCATAACAAAACAAAAAATTTGATTACTCATAACTCAGATTAGTGCTTTCAAAACAATTTTAAGAGCACAAATATCGTGGGGTAAATGTTTACGCCAGTTTGTAGTTTACAGGCAAAAAAAATGGGTTTATAGTTCTAGGGATATTTTATCATTACAAATGAATAAATACATTTTTATCTATTTATCTATCTATCTAATGTATAATATAAAGCAAAATGGAAATTTATTGTAAACATCTTAAAAGACCGATCAGACTTTCACGGATAATTAATGGGTCACTAGCCAGATGTGTAGATATGCACAACAATTTTTATTTGTTTATTAGGAGTGCAAAATAAAATATTGCAAATGTTTTTAATCTTGAGATAGTTCACAAAGAGCAAAGGCCCAAATACCAACGTACCGTGGGTGTCTTAAGTGTGATGAAGTCTATTGACACGAGACCTAAATACTTGGGGATTTGAAGGATAAGGCAAAACTTCTGGTGGTAGTAGGTTCCACAGTCTGGACACTCTAGGGATAAAGAAACCGACAAAGTAGAAATTTCTGTGCCTCTCAAGCATAAAAACGACACTACGTGTCGTTTTATTGGGATCTGTCAGGGGTGGAACTATACTGGCCAACTTTTTGAAGCAGAAGCGGTAATAATATCTATAAAAAGCGACGATCCCATACAGCTCGTTGGTGGGCGAGAGAAAAAGGCTTTTCCATAGGTATGGAATCATTAAGGGGATGAATAGCCCTTCCCTGAATGAAATCAATAATGCCAAGACTTGTGGGAGACGCCATTCCCTTAATTCTCTAAAGATAGTCTAATTATACAGTAGAGGGTACACATAGGTAATTTTACTCAAGTTTTTAATAAAACAGACGTTAAAATTTACCCTCTTCAGCAGGCTTACTATGTAAACCTACAAATGAAATCGCATATGAATAAATGCGACTCCTTAAATCGAAATAGGTCCCGAAAAGAAATTTAATGATAATTATGATTTTCGCAACTTTATAACAAAACTAACGCCTAAAGAAGACTTTAACTTACTCGGGCATTAATTGGTGAATAATAATCTTGACCTAAAATGGCCTTGATAATAAATCGCCCCTATTAATATCCTTATTTAATAAAAACCATAAATGATTCTCTTATACTTTATTCTAGTAAAGCATTAGGTTTTTAGTACTTTATTGGTCATAATAATAGTTTGTTTCTGTTTTTTTAAAAATTATATTTAAATACCTTTGTTAAATACAGCTATAATCACATCATATCATATAAAGTATATTTATACATTTATGTTTGGTATCGGATTTTTATTAAGAAATATAAAAAGTCTCAGCATGGCAACTAACCACAATAGAATTACATCTGTTTAAAAATAACTGGGAAATTCCAAAAGAAGAAAACAAAACTATGATTTTTTAAAAATTACAAAAACTATAAATAAAAGTTTATAAAATGGGCTTGCTAGAAAATATTATCTTTATTGTGAAGGCAGTTCCAAAGACTGGCCTGCTTTCATGAAATTAAAAAAATATGTCGAAACTAAGTTACGCAATATCTAAACGAACTATTTTTTAAAAAATAATCCTATTTTTTTTTTTTAATAATTGATGAGAAACTATTTGAATAAAAAAAAGATTAAATGATTTACCCATCATATGTTGGTAAATTAAGAATATGGGTAACATCTTTATAAACATATTTTTTTAAGTTAAAGAAGATAATAATAACAAAATTAATTTAGTAATTTTTAATTTCTAACTCTAAAAAAATAAAAAATCTAAAGTTTCTTTAATTTTGCAGTATACACTTTCACGGCTAGCGCTTTAGCGCTAACCATAAAAGTGTGTTTTAATACGATTTTACAAGATTAAGAAATATAAATTAACTTGAAAACGGTAACTTGTTCTTTAATTCATAATTAAAAG
Source organism: Listronotus oregonensis (assembly GCA_019359885.1). Taxonomy (NCBI): domain Eukaryota; kingdom Metazoa; phylum Arthropoda; class Insecta; order Coleoptera; family Curculionidae; genus Listronotus; species Listronotus oregonensis. The sequence continues at coordinate 163,659 of JAHBCN010000576.1, read as the reverse complement.
TTAATACAAATGTTGTACTTTGATTTAAAGTTAACTAAAGTACAAAAACAATCACAGAGGCCCAATATTTTTTAACGATTGAAAATAAGTCCTGTTTTGCGCGATTTGGTAAATTTTTTTTTTAAAGGAAAACAAAAATTAATTCGATTTTGTAGATTATTTTCTTCTTTCAACAGTTGCTTCCGTTTTTCACAAAGTGTCCCATAAAATCCCCCAACAGATTGCTTATTATTTCTACACTTAATTCCAAGAAATTAATATATTTTTTTTTAAATGTGCGTTTTAAGTGGCCCCTATCTTTACTTGCCCCTTTTAATTTTTTTAGGGCAATTTTTTCCATATAGCTGTTCAACGAAATATTACATTATAAATATACTTATTATACACTTATATTTCTTCTTTTAGTTGTTGGTAAGGTAATGGAAAGCCTAATGAATTCCAAAATTTACAAGTACAGATTTCGTTCGAAGAGATTCACAGCATATTTTTAATTTGCGTCAGGTAACTTAAACAAGTCTCGAGTTTCTTGACGGATCCCAGATATTTAAGAGAGAGATTTAGTCTTTTGACCAGGTGTAGCAACGTGCCACAATTTCCTACAAACTATCTTACATCCAAATTTTGTTCTTGTATTTGCAGCTTTCTTTTTAATTAATACAAATATTTTTATTATTGCCAAATAAACTTTGGGGTTTTTTGAGGCCGAGTATTGGCAGCATCCCTATTTCTTCTTCACATCAATCTTCTATATTCCACAATTGTAGTTTTGCTAACGAGAGTACCCTTTACTCTAATACATATTTCTTAAGTCAGTCTTTAAACCTGGTTAAAAAAAGTGAAGGACAAAAGAAGATATTCCTTTCGCAGGATCTTCAACTAATATTTTATTGGTACACCAAAAATCTTGCCCAATTTATTGTCTTAAAGTCACAACCATATTTGCTGTTGTAAAAACGTCTGAAAATATTCATTCCTTATTTACATAATTATATTATTAATTATAAAAAAAGCCACAATATTTTCAAAAAGTTGCTTTATATTATACTATTAGCTTCTCGCCCACGTGGACTAAACGATTTAGCTGTTTTGTTTTTATTCCGTTCTTGTGGAAAGTAGCGACCCAGCACAAAACATCGAAACTTTCAAACATTTGATACGTGCGACAACAACGTCTGGCTTAACGTGACTTGTCGATCGGGTTGCTATACATAAATTTATGCTATACATAAATTCCGTCCCGTTACATCATATCATGCTTCACGCGCTTCGTCTTCAGTTACGCGTGGCGTAGCGTGCGTCGTGTGCCCAAGAATTATTAAATTTATGGTATTTCATTTGTTTTTATTTTCTAATATAAACGGCGCTTATAAATGAGTTAGTACATAATACATTTTTAGGAACAATGTTTAAAACTACTAACATTTTCGTAAAAAATTGTTAAATATTACATATATTAAAATGTGATTACATTTTACAGTTCTAAATTCAAAAATGAACTTTACTCCCCTATTTTAACCCATCAGGGTATAAAGTTTTAAAAACATTACCACTTTCTATTTTGCGGGTAATCAGAAGCCTAATTATCAACTCCCATATTAACGACTTTAAAAATGACGATTTTTCGATTAGTCCAAATACCAATTTTTATGCTTCTAAGTCCAGAAGTGACAAAATTCCATACACATTTTTACCTCTCACTTTACACCTTTAGGGGGGAGTTTCCTAAAACGCTTTCTTAGTTGACGTCTTAACAATAATAACATTAATAAACGTACTCTTAACTAACAAACTTTTAATCTTAAAGTAATTACTAATAATTAATAATTAATCAAACAGAAAAAGATATTATAAAAAATGCTGAAATGTTGTCCTCCAGCTGGAATACATTTCCAGTGCGTTTTCTCATGGATTCTTTTAAGAAGAATCTGCACGTCAGAAATAAAACTATGTTTTTAAGTGACTTCCTAAATATTAACACAAAGAATTGAGGTAAGAAGAACGAGGAGGCCATTTTCTTGGTCATCGACAAGCTATCCATTAATTTTGGCACATGAAATTCTTGACGGCACATGAAATTCTTGACAGATGGGATATCAGCAAATTTAAGAGATGCCTAATATTTTTACATAAGTAAGAGAATTCTGGAAAAAAGGCCTTAGAAGCTGTATTGTAGCTATAAAAAAACATTTTCAGCATCGTTGGTTTTATATTTTTTTGTTTGATTTGTAATTACTTTAGGTTTGTAAGTTAATATTACATTTATTATTGTCAACTGATTAATAGTATTTTATTTAGGACGTCTTAAATACTCTCTTTTTAAATGCCCATGTATTAAGTTGTTAAAAATGAATCAAAACATACCCGATAATGTTCGTGTTTGTTTACATTTTTGTTCATGTTTCTACATTTTTCCGTATACGAAATGAAAAAAAAATGGTATTTAGAAAATACTTAAGTACGGAAAAATGACAAAAGACACAGAAAAACCCAAGGAACAATTTTTAAAAACAAAATACCGGATTTGAGGAAATAATTAAAAAAAATACCAGTGGCGTAGCAGATTAAAAAAAACACCTCACGGTAATATCCGTACGCACGTCACTGAGTAAACTATGAAGTCCGCTTTGGCTAAAATTTCGTTCCATTATCTAACAGCGTTTAAAATTGATTACACTAAAACGTTTTTTTTAAGACCCTGTAACTTACAACTATTCGTAGAGCAAAACAACATATTTATTTTTAACCATTGTGTTACACCCTGTATAGATTCACAGCAAATGTAAGGGTAAGGTTAGTTATGGAATTAAGTAGCATTTACCAAGTGTCGATCATAGCTTCTGGTTAGATTGGTCAATGATGGTCCGTATTTTGGAGTGTAGTTGCTGCCTAATTATTTTCATATTTACTATTATTATAATTTAAAAAAAAATCAACGCCACTGCCTATTTTATCTTTTCACACACCAAGCATAGTAAAGTAATGTTCGGAGAAATACCAATAAAGAGCGATCTCATGCTGATACCGATCCTACCTTGCGTTTGCCGCTCGCAATCCATGACTTATTTTATTATTATTGTATTCTGGCAATTCAAATTCAGGGGATAAACCCTGGTTGAAACAATTTCTTTAAAATGCCGTTTTACTATCGAACGGATATGATAGCGCGCAAGCGGGCCGACGATATCAGTTTTGAAAACAATTTTAAACGCAATTTATTCTCGCTAGCGGGGAAATTCATAAAACTTTATTGGCTTAAACGCCCACGAGCAAAACTTTTCGTTAACGGTTTTAGCTTTTCATTTATTTGAAATTGTATTATTTTAGAGGGATATTTAGTTTATGTATTATTTTAAATTAAATTAATTATTTATAACTGGATTTATATCATTGTAGTCGTTAGCCACTAAAATAAGAAGCTCTACGAAATATTAGAACGATGCATTCTTAAAAAAAATATGTAATAAATATATTATAAAAAATGTATTTAGTGTATCCCAAATTGGTAATGCATGTTCTGGGATTATATCTAATCTTACAGTTAAGAAGACTGGCAGAGTCGCCGCCAGAAAAAAATGTAGAGGGGGTCAAAAAGTTTAAATCAATTCACTAGTTTAGAATTAATTGAATTAAACAAAATTATTAATTAATTAAACACATATACCACAACTTTAATTTCACATATTAATCATACTTATTTAAATTTCTAGGCAATATTGTAAAATTTAAGGATTTAAACGTGTTTTATTTTAAGTAATTTTTAAAAACCTTTTTATTTCGCTAACAGTAACAGTGAAGTTTAAGACAATAATAAATATTATTTAAACATTGTCTTTGATTGGTTACAATTTAGTAAACTTACTTTAAATTTAAATAAATCGTCCTACATAATTATCAGCAAACAACAAATAAAAGATAAAATTCCTTATATATCATTTAAAAATAAAAAAATAAATTATTCTACTAGTATAAAATTTTTAGGATTATATGTTGATGAAAATTTAAGTTACAGAAAACATATAGACTATCTTCGAAATTATCTATCACCTTTATTGGGCATTTTATTTATGATTCGGAATTATATACCCTTAAAATTGCTTAAAAGGATTTATTATAGTTTAGTACACTCAAAATTACAATTTTTAATTTCAGTATGGGGTTTAACAAACTCAAAAATATTAACACCTTTAAAAAGACTTCAAAATAAAATTATTAAATGTATTCATAAATTACCATATCTTGAACCAACAATTAATTTGTACAAACCAAATAATTATTTTAATATTAATCAAAAAATATATATATATATATATATATATATATATATATATATATATATATATATATATATATATATATATATATATATATATATATATATATATATATATATATATATATATATATATAAACATGGTGATTCATGACTAAAAGTCAATACTTCAGGTACGTAGGTCAGGGTCCAAAAGTAAACATAAAAGCCTATACAAAAAAGGGTCCGCAAGACCTTTGTTTTCGAAACACAGGGTGTTAAAATTTTTATTTAATTTTTCTATTTTTTAAATAAAATCTATGATACTATAAATATTGGAGTAAAAATTGGTATCTGGGGGTTTTTTTGGTATGACAGATTCGAATCTAATCTTATTACGGCTCTTACTTGTAGGAGAAGCCACCTATACGTCTTTTAACTATTTTGAACAATCACAACTTTTTGGTCTGGCCCTGTATTACATTGTTAAGTAAATTACGTAATTGTTTTGTCATTTTTACCTTAAAAAGGTATACTTTTTAAAAGTTAATATGTGCAACCGTTTTTGAGATATTTGGATTTAAAAAAAATTACGAAGCATCTAATATTATTATAGCAAAATTTAAAGAAAATAAAAAAAATCTATAATTAAACAATATCTATTTCAATTTTCGATAAAATAATTGTTTTTAAATTATGTTTGGCAAAACATAGGCTAGGTTTTATAATTTTTAAAAATTCCACCATTTACTTCTAAACACATGTCAGCTTTGTGGTGAACACCCTGTATCTCGGAAACGAAGGCCTTGCGGACCTATACTTGTATAGACTTTTACGTTTATTTTTGGACCCTGACTACGTACTGAAGTATTGACATTTCCTCATGAATCACCCTGTATATATATATATATATATATATATATATATATATATATATAATATCATATAATATATATATATATATATATATATATATATATATATATATATATATATATATGATATATTGATATATATTATATATATATATATATATATATATATAATATATATATATATATATATATATATATATATATATAATATATATATATATATATATATATATATATATATATATATATATATATATATATATATATATATATATATATATATATATATATATATATATATATATATATATATATATATATATATATATATAAATTAAAAACATGTATATTTATTCATTCCCTGAAATTAAAAGGAAAAAATTCAAATATTATACTTAAAAATATTAGTAACTTACATGGGCATAATACTAGACAAACAGATTTATTAGAAACAATTCAAATTAAAAGTAATTTTGAAATAAGATCAATACTTCATAACGGAATAAAAATGTACAATAATCTATCAATAAAAAGTTAAAAAAAATATCACAGTTTAAAATACATATAAATATTTTAATGTTATATCTCCTATAATTAACCGTATAGTTAGTTGGAAATTAAATAAATAAAAAAAACCCAGGGGGGTCGACGGACACACCCTGACTCCTCCTGCCGGCGGCCATAAAGACTGGTAAATGAGAAAACTAATATAAGCGTGAAAAACACCTATAGTCTAAGATCACACCGCTCGATTTCTACGTTTATCTATTTTTTAATTGAAATACAATTTTTATACCTAATTATAAATAAACTAATAGAGATCCGCAAAATTGCCTATTAAAATATGGCCTTAAGTAATTTTAATTAAAATTTAATTAACTATTTTTTTTGAACAATTACATTTACTTGTTTTATGATGGGTTGCTATTTTTCAGTTGGCCACAACCTAATGTCAGCTAGATCTAAACACGTATAACTTCGTTGAATTTTTACGTTCAAAACAGTTTTGTTCCAACCCGCAGTTTTTGTACAGGCACACGAAACGGTTTCGAAACTTAGGATTGATCAAACGCGGAAGTGTCGACCTTGCACGGTTCTATGTCAGTACAAAAACGACGAAGTTGGAGCGCCCAAAGTAATGGAGCCTTTTGAATAAGTCACGTAAACTATAAGTGGAGAAAAGTATGCAACCCGCTCTTTAGTTATACCCCTCAGTAATGGTTTAAAAGCGATAGGTCATAATTTACCCAAAATGGAATTTAATGAAAATGTAAGAGGTTACTCGTTAAAGAATTAAATTTAAGTCTTTTGGAAATGTTTAAAAACGTCGGACACAGCAATACACTTGCATTTTGCACATTTTTAGATCCAAGATTTAAATTATTACCGTTTCCTGACGGGTCTTTGGCAGCGAATTTAAAGAAAAAAGTAATAGGAATGATGACATCCATGCTTTTGGAATCTCAGTCGATTAAAAAAATAACAACCGCATTTGCGCATTGCAAAAAAAAGACAGAGTGGTATTGATAGCGATTCCGATACCGATAAACCAAAATCAACAGCAAATTCTTAAGCGATAATTGAAGTTCAAAGATACTTGGAATGTGTTTTAGTGTCGCGTTCAAAAAATCTATGCGAATGGTGGAGTAATAACAAATATTACTTTACAATCTTCAGTATTTTTTGGTATATGTTTTGTGCCTTAACTACCTCGGTTCCGTGTAAACAACTTTTTTCAAAAGTGCAAGAAACAATTATTTCAAAATAGAAACCTTTAAAATTTATTAAGTTTAAATTCAATAACAACTTTTACCACATTTGTTAACTTCTACTATCGAATAAACCCAAGATAATATCCTGTAAACCCCACTTATAGTTATTTTTGGGTAAAACAGCGACTTAAGTCGCCGTTAAAAGAAGCGGCGACTTGTAAGTCACCGTCATCGATATATGGGTAACTTAAAAATGGCCGTTATGCTCATCTCCAATATGCATGTGGAAGCGCGAGCGACGAACTCTACCTTACTCAGCGTGTGCATTCATCCTTTCCCAAATTTATTAATTAAGATATGAAGATTTAAGCATATTTAAAAATTCCTCATCTTTACGTTAATGGCGCCCCTTAAATTACGGCGCCCCTGTGCTGTAGCCCAAACAGCCCATAGGGTTAGTATGGCCCTGGACACAGCCCTTTCTAGTCAGTTGCACAAGAAGATCAGTAATCATGGGGTTGGTTTTAAAATACTCTATAAAATGCGTTTTCTAACAATAAAGCGTATATCAAAGTGATTTCAGTTCTGGCGCATGAAGCAGTGCTATTGTATATTTTGTTTCTTGACCACCCAACCAACTTAGGTTATTTAGAATTACCTTTGGTTCTTTTAGATTTAGTAAAATTTTTTAAATTTTGTTAGGTTTAGGTAGTATTTTATTAAAAAAAGACTCGTATTAAAAGCAAAAACAATGCACTGCTTAAAACCAAATGTATCTGCTAATTAAAAATCTTATTTAAAAATATGTTTAACTGTATTTTATTTTATTTAGTCAATATTTTCTAAAAGGTAGGAACAGCAACATTTGCATAGAGAGGGGCTTGATTTGAATTTATCTCAGCTGCGGGCCGATAAATCCGTGCGACTTTATTAGATATAGACTAATTTATAGCCGTTGCCTCTGTCTGCCTGCAAAATCGAACATCGCCTATAAAATATCGAGGTGGTAATACTCCAATGTTTATTCGAAACAATAGTATACAAACTCCACCACTAGTGTTGCAAAATTTACGAAATGTTAAGCTTTAAGGTCAATATTTTAACTTTAAAATAAACCTATTTTTAACGTGGTTAAATTAGGTCATTAAAGTTTACAATATTACCATTTAATCGTGTATAATATATCATTTATGATAATGTTATAATTATATATCAAATGCCATTGTCAATTAGTTACAAAATACATTTTACTAGGATGGTACAAAGAGTTTGGAGTAAAGAAATTTTAATATAAACATTTTTATTTCTTTTAAGCTAAATATTTTGTTTCGTTTTTTAAGATCCATTGAATATTAACATTATACTGATATGGTCAAATAAACGTCACACAACTAGAGTCATTTCTCGGCTGACTGACTTTCTCCACCAGTGTCTTTTCAGGGATCTGTCATGATTATTGAATATGCTGATCACAGTTTTTTTATTATTAAAGTTACAATAAGGAGTCAGTTTCTTGACCTTATAGGATCTTATTGTACAAATAGATTACAGATGGTCGTAAGGAAAGAAAAAACCTTATACTCCTAATAAAAAGTTGTTTTTCTCGCAGTTTCGTACTGAGTTTTTTTCTCTTTCCCATTTTTATTAACAACCTTCGTTTAAATATCTCTGTATTTGGGACTGGATAAATCTTTTATTTGCTGTGTCATTGGATGAAAAAACAAATGTTGCTGTTTCGGATTTAACCTTAATATTCCTTTAGGTTGGCTTAATCATTTTTATCTGCTGCTTGTTTTGAAAAGATTAATTATTGCTTTACAAATGATTTGATTTACAGTTCTTCTGTTAGGTCAAAGTAGATAGAATTAAAATACGCAGTAGGGACACTTCTTCCCCCCCCCAAGACAAAAGAGATAGGGCCGCCAGCGAGCGGTGGCGAGTTAAGTGCTTTGGGCATTTTCGCAATACACTGACTGTCGTCAATCGTGGAGTTTTGTGTGGTAAGTGATATTTATACCTTTTTTTGTGATTTTCCTTTGTAACTGGGCTATTTTTTCTATTAACTAAATAATGGTGGTCTATCATTTAATGGATGGATATTTTACAAAAATGGGTACTCCAGGGGTATCATTTTTTCCTTGTCCAAAAGGTACAGAAGGGTATGTAAAATTAATTTATATTGGTACTATGAAAAAATCCTTATTTATGAGTAGTTTAAACTTCTTGAAAAAAGTTTTATTAGGTTTAATGATTTAAAAATCCTTACTTATGAAAAAAAGAATGTAACTAATCGAGTGAAATTTATTTTTGGGTCACAAATAACTATCAGAGCAATTATTACAATATGGGGAATGTTAAAAGAACGTGGATATAAATATTTATTTACGCCCAATTTAAATCAAGATTACTTAGAAAACTTTCTTGGGCAATTTCCCAGTTGTTTAGGAAATGTAAAAAATCCAACATCCATCCAGTTCTGTAGAGCTTTAAAAAAACTGTTTCTTTTAAAATATTTTGATAAAGTTAAAGGCGCAAACTGTTTAAAAAATATTAATGAGGTGTTATTAAATTTAGGTAACGACTATAATAAACAGTGTTCGGTAGTACTAAACACTAGGATAACTAAATATACCCCTTTAAAAGTATTTACTTACGATTACCAAAACCTTAAAAGTCCTGAAGGCAATGCGTTAATATATGTTACAGGGTACCTTTTAAAAAAATGTTTTAGATAATATTTTTGTGATGTTTGTTCAAATTTTTTTGAAAATGCTTCAAAATTATTATCAAATTAAGAAACCGTTTTTTTAAAACAAAAATCATATTTGTCCGATGAAACACATTAGGGTTTAACAGCCCCATTAAGGGACATTGTTGACCACGTTGTTTTAATGGAAAATATATTTTTGGAAAACTTTAATAGTATTGCCAATCAAAAAGGTATTGGAAACTTTTTAAAAGAAAAGTACTCAAAAATAAAATTTTCCCATCCTTGTGAAAAGTTTCCAATAAATTATTACGTTTCCTTGTATTCAAGAGTAAGAATTTATTTTACGTTAAAATTTTTAAATCAGGAAATAAAAGCAAATGAAGTTCAATCAAGTGGTAATATTAAATTAAATATTTTAAAACATATTTAGCAATTACATTTGTACATACATAGCTTTAAATTTTGTTACATAGGATGATTTATTAGCTCACCATCAAATTGTAACGAAGGAGGTATAATAGAAGTGGCTCAAAATGTCCTCCTTCTGCTAAATTACATGCTTTAAATAATTAATTAAAAATTAAATAAATAAATCGGACATTATATATGATTATAGGTGTGTAATATTTTTCTTTAAACTACCTTATGTTTTTATTTATTTCAGTTAGTTTTGGTTAGTTAATATTGTATTTTAGTATTATTATAATAGTATGGTTATTATATGATGTCAGTATGTTATATTTTCAATTAAGGAAAGGCACCGACTTCTGTTTCACAGTGTTAAGCAGTCGCAATTATAATATTGTAAACGTAATATTATTTACATGATACTAATAAAGAGTAAAAACATATACTGGTAAAACACCAAAAAATATTTCTTAGTTTTTATATACTTTATTCCGTAAAAATTAATATAAAAACCATAATTTGTGGCGCGTGCTAAAGTTAATTGTACACGATAAATGTGAAAAACATGTGGTTTTAGTTCTGGTTTATTGTACAAGCACTTTGGTGGTAACTAGCGTGATAGCTGTCAATATTCCTACGTCAAGTCCTTGTTTCCGGTCACGCCATATGAAGCTGATCGCTATTAATAAATAAAAAAGGGGTATGAGTATCACTGATATTTATATTTTATTGATGTTGCATGACGAACAATTGGTTATATTTATATTCGTTTTTTTAACCATGTAAATTATGTTTTACTCTAGGATGACTCTAACTTAAGATGACCAATACCTATAAATATATAATAAATTATTTTTTAATGAAAATTTTAGCTCCAAACTTTATTACTGATTCTGTTAAATCGTTTGTACTCTTGTCGCCTTGTTAGGGCATTTTATTTCAAGCTAACTATACCCCGAGCTGGTAACATTTATAAGTATAGGGTAAGGGGGTGGCTTTTTGTTCTATAATATTTTATATAAGTTCCGTTGGTAAAAAGTCTGGAAACCTAGGAGGCAACTAAGAAGCTTAACTTGCGCGTCACGTCATTTAAGAATTTGAGAGGGATCGCAGCAAAACTAACGAAGATACAGGGGTAAGTAAGGTAAGCCGATAAAACACGTTTAACATAAATTTTTTAGTATTCAAAACTTTAAAGTGTTTTTTCCACAACTCACGATTTTTAAGTCAGTGCCCTCATAACTTCAAAACTACTGCACCGATCCTTTTAAAATTTTAAACACTATTTCTGTACATAATTTACGAGGTACGCGGATTTTTTTTTTCAAATTTGTTTTTATTTTTTATTTTACAGTAACAAATTAGCCGATTTTTTTCGCAAAAATCACGTTTTTTTACTTTAAAGTGATTCCAAAAAGTAAAAAATTGAAATTTTGAAAAACCCCCTCCTGCGTTACCTGGGAAAAGAAATTATCTAACGAAAAAACTTTAATTTTTGATTTCAAATAATCCAGCACCTAGTTATGAGGAGCACCGCAATTCAACTTTTTTCCGAGACGCTTCCAAATAATTGCTGCCATTGCAGTATGTTTTAATATTTTTTTATGATATATTATTATTATTATAAATTTTAACTATGTCTTCCAAAAAAATTCGCAAAAATATGCCTTTTTTGCACGAATTAACGTTACCCCCTTTCCTTAAAACTTATTGTTCTCAAATGAAATAAAAAGTATGCTAACTTAGAGCCTAAAAAGAGCCTAAAATATGGCATACTTAAACAGAAAAAGAACTTCTCTTCACCAAGACCTTGGTGTTGTTCTGCTAGCTTAAACTTTAGCTAGCAGAACCACTATTTTTTGGAAGATGAAAGAAGCAACAAAAATAGAGTAGGGCAATTAAATAGCCCTAAACTCATTTAAATAGAGTAATAAATAAGATTTAAAATTTAGGTGTGGTTGTGCTAGTATAATGTTAAACATATATTGAATTTTTGGACTATTACGACTTTGGTAGTGCAACAAATAAAGTTAACTTTATTTTTTTTTATTTAAAAACTGTTAACAAATTATAATCTAATCTAAACACTTTAATATTTTTAATAATGGGACACATGTTTTTTAATGGTCTTATTAATTAAAGAGTTTATTAAAATACAATAAATCAATAATTTCTAATTCAAAAATATTTTTTTTTCTGTAACAAATTATTTTGCCTCAAATTTTATTTAAAAATATTGTCAGTCGGTTAAAAAATCAGTAAACAACAACCCTTCGATAACTTAGGTACCTTGGTAAAATGATTTACTTAATAAAAATGTTTCATTCTTTAATATACGTTTAATCATATTTCACCCAATAAAGTACACAAAAAAAAACAAATTTTTAGGGAAAAATATTTTTTAAAGATGCCATATTTACTCGTTTTTGGATTATTAAAAGCAACTACTTTATACATTTTCTTTTAATGGGTAAAACTTTAAACTTAATCTATATCTTTGTAAGATATTTTTGGGTGGTTTAATCCTAGAGTTGTCATAAATATTACACTACATACATAATGGACATACATACTACATAAATAGTAGAGCCTATTAAATACAAGGTATAAAAAGTATGATGCTCACGATTTTAATGGGCGATAGTGGAGCTCAAAACAAGTCGAAAAAGCCAAGAACATATAAGTCAAAAGTTAACTGTTTTTGAAATATGGCCTTTCAAAGTTTAAAAAAATTAGCAACACCGTGCCCGGTTCATCAAAGCGAGTTGAACGTTTTTTGCGAGTTTGGCATATTTACACTTTTTTTAAGGAGATGTTTATTTACATCCAAATAATAAAAATTACCTTTTGCAATTTATTTTTATATTTAATATAAAATTAAATTTATGTAAAAAACAATACATTATTGTTTGGTTATTATTTGTAATTAAAAAATAATTGTTCTTACCACAAATAGGCTAAATATTCATTTTATAAGTACAAATTATTGTTTTAAAACAGCACTTTTTTATTTTGCTTGAAGAATAAGATTTCTCGGTTGCACACATCTCTTTTTTAAACTCTTGGACACTACAGTTGTAAATTTATAAAATATCCGCGTTTTTCCCGATTTAAGAACAAACAAAAATGTCGCCACGGTGAACACGTGTTTACAACTGACTACACAAGGCTTCTAACTTCTAGGTAGCTCTGTTGCCAATTGTTTTTTAAATTTTAAACTGGGGAAAAAGTTATTATTATTATTATTATTAATTTTTTTAATTTGTAGATTGAAACATTTAAAACTTAGTTTATTTTTTTAACAAATAAATATACTGATAAGCGATTAAGACAAAAGTTTCCAGTTTTTTTTTTATTTTTTTTTATCTTGGGACAGTCCACGAAGGCTAATGCGTAAGTACTAACGTACCGTGGGTGTCTTAAGTGTGGTGACAGGGAGTTTGTTCACACGGGACTTAAATATTTGAAGATTGGGAGGAAAAGGAAAAACTTCTGCGGGCAGTAGGTTTCATAGTCTTGACACTCTAGGGATGAAGGAACGAAGAAAGCGGGAAGTTCGGGGCCTCTCTAACTGAACTGTAAAGCTGCCAGAAAAGGAATTATACTGGCCAATTCCTCTTCAGAAATAATTGCTTTCAAAGTTTAAACTTTGACATCGTTTAGACAAAAATCTGTCAAGGTTTGACATATATGTCATATGAGCTTTTCGACTTGTTTAAATCTCCTCTATCGCCCATTAAAATTATGAGCATGATAGTTTTTACACCCTGTATATTTATAACACGTTTAAAAAAAAATAGAGTAATTTACCCGAAAAAAGATCACTCAGCTGGTAAGTAAAGTCCCCGTATTATTATAATTAAACGACCACAGATCGAAGACATTCTTACAGTCGGATGATCTGATTCTCCCCAGGAACGACGGGTTGGTTCATTATCCCCTTTCTTTTAGGGATTAATATTTGTACGACTCAACTATACCATGTAATCTGTCTTATTTGAATTGTGTGACTGCTTTTATTAAAAACCAAAACAGAAAACTGATTCTGATTGTACGATTGTTCACCGATCTGCGAAATAGGACATCAGGTCTGATGTGGGCATATGGTAAATAAAAATTTGATACTATGGCAGCTGTTTAAATATGGGCACGGTAAAAAAGTAATGTTTAATTAAAACAAAGCAAATAATTAAAAAAACTATTTGACAATAATTAAAACACTATTTTAGAAAATGGACACTCTTGTGGGAATTATAACATATGAGATAAAATGATGCCAAGTGAGTATAGTGTGATTATTTTTGTTATGCTTTTAATATATGCAATACATATAATGTGTCGCAAAAAATTCTGCTAACTTTGCATAATATAGATTGGGTCAAAATATTGCGACTTTGAAAAACCACCTTGGTCAAAAGTATTTTTGTAGTTTTTGAAACACTGGTACCACATGACAAAATGGTTTTTTTAATAAGAATATAAATTTTTTATAGGTGCTTACTTTTGATGTTTGCATTAAGCTTCGTATGCAAAATTATTTTTCATTGGAAGAGCTGCTGAGGCACAAAAATGGAAAAATTATTTTTTAATTTATCTATTTTTCTACCTCGGAAATAGACACTTTGTTAATGCTAACCCTTCACAGGATACTTACTTTTTTATTTATTACAGCAAACCGTTAATCAAAATTTTACATTTAAAAACGTAGTTATTTAATTTTTATAAAGTAGGCATCCATAAAAATCAAATCGAATGTAGGATGTTAAAAAAACTTACGGTGTTATGCCCGGTAACAAATAATAATAACACTAATAACAGTTGGACGTTTAAGTAATCACGAATCGGAAAACTCATATTTAATTAACAGTAATTTTTTTTCTATAATCAATAGTAAGAAAATACTGAAATTTGTAGTAAAAAGTATTACTTAACTACTGTCAGCCACTAGTATTCAGGAAAGTGTTGTTTCTTTCGGATATTGCCGCATATATATGCTGAAATCAGAACGACAGTTAAAAAATCATTGTTCCAAATTCCTTCATTTGACATGTTTAGCCTATTCCCTACATAGAATATGCGAAATGGTACGTAATTTTTATCCACTTATTAATACTTTGGTTAGCGAGGTAAAAACAGTTTTCCTTAAGTCATCTGCGCGTATTACTACAATTAAAGATATGTGTCCTAATGTCGCATTACCACCAAAACCTGTTATTACAAGGTAAGAAACATTGGTTATTAGCAGTTTCATATTACCATATTTATTACAATGTGGTAAAAAATGTTATTGGTAGTTTACAAGATTATTCTTTAAGTGTGAAAAAAAGTAAAGAAGTTATAAATGCAAAAATGTTAAATCTGATTTAAAACCTAAAAAACAAAATGCCCCCCTAGTGACATCATTTAATGTATTTTAAACCACTATGGACAAGGTTTAATCTGTTCCTAATAAAATTGGTGACAAATTAAAATTCTATATACCAAAAATCTTGGAAAGAAATCCAGGATTTTTAGAAATAAAAAGTATTTTCGAGGAACTACAAAATAATAAAAAACTAAATTGTACAATAATTTTCGTTTTGCTCCCTTTACAAGCTGTGATGTCGAAAGGTGCTTATCTAGACTTTAAGATATTTTAAATTATAAAAAAAAAACAATTTTCCGAAATCAATTTTAAAAAGATGTTAGTTATGTCATGTAATGCAAATAAATTGTAAAACACCACTGTTATGTTTTTATTTCAAATTTTTCCACATTTATTTAAAATTAATATATCTTTAATATGCACGCCAATAAATTTAGCAGAAATAAAAAACGTATTGGGACGAGCTTGTTCCCAAATCCAGGCCCTGCTAATAATCGAATGTAAATACGTTTTATTTATTTTTTATTTTATTTATAAATTAAAAAAAAATTAAAAATACCTAATTAAATATAAATAAATAAAGATATTTTATTCTGTTAAGACGTAGACCTACTAAAACGTCATAATTTAAAGAGTTAAAATTAACAAAAAACCAGTTTTTATACAATGACACCGCTTCGGTCCTGGTTCGGGGGTATAGCGACTGAGTATGCTCAGTGCTCAGCCCCATTGACCCCTTATGAACTAGCAGAACGCCTGAAAGAGAAAAAAGCAGAGAATACTGATCTACATTTTGGTGGCCAGTCTGCCACTGTTATCAAGATAAACTTAAATAAAAGTAATATTAAAATTGAAAACTTAATTTATTTAGGTTTATCTTGATAACGGGTGCAAGACTTACCATCGAAATGTGGATACGTATATGGATTTTTTAAAGTTTTTGGGTAGGTTTTTTTTTCTGTTTTAGGCATTCTGCTAGTTTAAGGGGATCAATAGGCTTGAGCACACTTAGTCACTATACCTTGGTACCAGGACCAAAGCAGTCCCATTGATAAAATCTTTTCTGGCCAGTATACCCAACAAACACTTTTCAAAACATAAATCTGCCACTACACTGTAAAACATATTAAAAAAAACAGAAAGTACAATAAAAATTAAATAAGATATTATTTGTTAGGTGGAATTTTTGACAGATTGCTAAGACCTAAGCACCTGTTAATAAATTTTATTATTTGCTTCTACTAAGGAAATTTTAATGCATTTAACATATTGTAATAATACATCATTTTTTAAAAATATTTATGTGATGGTATTTCTCTCAAGTTTAAAAAATACTGACCATTTTTCATTATATTAAAAGCGTGATTGTAAAAATAAATTTTTAAAATTTTTAAATCATATGGCTAAATTAGTTTATAAAACTCTCTTCTAAATAAAAGCTGTAAGTGATATTAATTAACGATTTAGTAAAATTGTTATATTAAGAAGACGTATTAAATTTAATCGTGTTTACCATTACTTGATAAAAATGCATCTTCAAGTCTTTTTAAATAAACACTTAATTTATTTACATCATAATTGACAATACTTTTTGTTTGGCAAAACAGCTTATTTAACAAAAAATGTTCAAGAGTTAAGAAATATTTAATATACACCCAGTAGGTAACCTGATATGGGGATTCTCAAAATGTCGATTGAAAGTAGTGAGAGAAAATGTCTAATAATTACGTCAATTTTTTAAAAAAAATCTGCCTTTATACTAAAAACTAAACATCAATTAACACGCAGCAAAAAAATAATCTTTTTTTTTGGTATTAGAATATTAAAAAAAATTCCGGTAATCAGTTGTGCATGTCATATAACCTTAAAAATCATGTGAAATGTCAGAAAGTGTGGTAGTTATGAGACAAAACTGTTTAGAATTTCTATTTAGGCTTATGTATCAAATTTTAACAAAAAATATGAACATTTAGGAAATTGTGATTTTTGCGACATACTGTATTCATACATTAAAATTTTTTATTTTCATTACTAGAAATCATTTTATTAACACCTTTTATATATTTTTAGATAAAAAAACAAATAAACTTATTATTTTTTATTAATAAAACAGAAAAAAAAATTAGAGGTAGCCGTGATTGTTATAATGCCCTGTATAAAAGCAAATACTTGATGGCGGCACTTTAAATACAATGGTAAATTATCAAAGTGCTTTTAGTATTCAATATCGTTAAACATTATTTAACTGAAAACGAACATTGGCATAATATTAAATAATCACCTTAACTATATTTAAATATTATTATATTATCCCTAATATATTTTATTTATTTCAGTTACTTCGAAAAGAAAACGGCAGAACAGAGAAAATAGGAAGACAAATGAATGCCCAGCTAGGCACTCCCGATTCTCTTATGATATTACTCGACTTCACAAAGTTGGCCTGTAGTGAAGCCAAGTTCTTCGAGACGTGTCCGGCATTTCCAGTGGCCACAATCAGCGAAGGCCGTGACGGCAATGATAACTCAAAAGTAGGATGAGATGCAGAAGGGAAGACGTGATCTTAGTCTGAATCTGAATCTGGACTCTATTAAATTCCAAGAAATAGTTTTGTAAGAAATACCTTTTAAATAAACTTATTTATCTAATTTCAAGTTTTATGCAAATAAAATATTTGTTTAATTCTACACGCGTTATTCAATATAAAAATATATTATTGCATTTATTCTCGCTGCATTTGTTTAATATCTTACCAATATGAGTGAGTAAGGGTAATTAAACATTACAACTGACAAAATTACCTCTCTTAACTTAATATCCTTCAAAAACTGTATCTACAACAATATTATTCATTAAAATTGACATCTTATTAAACTACATCTTCTAAAAATGCATCTGTCAAAAACGATACCTGTGCAAAATGGCACCTAATAAATATTTGCCGTCGGAAATAGCACTTCTTAAAAATAACATGTGTTAAAATTGTCATCTGTCAATTTTTTTTTTTAAACAACATTTGTTAACAGTGCTACTTGGGCATCTGTTATAATGTCACCTGTCAAATTTGACAACTGTGAAAATTACATTGGTCAAAAATTACATTTGCCTGTCGTTTTTCTAATATGATTTTTTTTTAACACCAAACCAAAAAAAAACACCTTGACGTATTCCCATGTGTCTTTTACCCTTTTATCACAAAATGAGTATAAAAAGGTCTTATTACATATAAATATAAAACAATCAAACATTTGGAATTAAATCAAAACTTATTAAGTTTAAATGAAATAAATAATATGAGATCTCTTACCTAATGATATACCATTATAATAACAATTACTTTTTTAATGATCGCGTTACCGATGGACTTAACAATGGGTTAAATTTAACAAAGAGCGAAAAATGAAAAAACTTGACAACGTAGTACAATTCAAGGCAACTGGATATCAATAAATAATTAAGTTTGAAATTTTTTTTTAAATATCAATTAAACAAATAAAAAAAATATTTACCTTGCACAGAATATCAAATAAATAGGTTTGGCACTTTAACAAAGTCATTTTATATATTTTTTTCAAAAACAAGCAGTACGATAGATAGCTCAAATGACCAATACTGCAGAACTTCTTAAAATTTGGTTTTTAAAAATAACTTAGGCTTATTATATTTTATTAATAAATTTAGTAAGGTAATAGTCACTGTTTTGATTTTTCCTTTTAATAAAAATAGACGTTTCTTACTTTCAACAGGAGAAGCAAATTTTTTATTTAATAATCTTTTTAACATTTTTTTACTCTACTACTTACGACATCTATACTTTTTAAGGGAAACGTAGTAACAAATATTGATCTTAAATCCTAACTTCCTAAAATCTAAAATTTCGACATTTTTTACTCGAAGCTAACTTATAAAATGTTCCTTTAAAATTAAGGTAGTATTACCTCTAGACTAAACATAAAAAATACGTCGACTACTCAACATTTAGAGCAAGAGAGAAAAGTTATACTCTTACTTTAGGAGTATATACCCCGCTCGGTAAACTGATTGGTCGGCATGGTATATACCATTCCCCACTCAGCACGTAGAGCAAGAGAGAAATGTTGTACTCTTATTTCTATTTCTTTCTTATGCACATTGTTCGCACAACCAAGTTGCAAAACTGCCTTTAGCAGTGTATGCTCGAAGGTTGCGATGGATAATCTGTGTAGCTTTCTAGTGATGAAAATTTTTTCCGCCTCTTAAAACATGGTCTGCTCCATAAATTTTAACAATAAAAAATGGTAATTATTGTGCATCGCACATTTTATCATGGGAAAACGCTCTTGAGCTACTCCAAACCCTATAAATGCTTGACTAGAAACTCACTCAAGCGTGCTTATTATAGGTATATGCACTGTTTCTAAAATGAGGAACACCTTTTCATTGCGATGCAAAATTCTTAGAACAAGTTTTACACCCTGGACTGCGTTTGACTTGGATTTCGAACAAGGCAAATCGGAAATATACCACAGCGGGTCTCTAACGGTTTTTTTTAATACCGTATGTTATAGCGTTAGACACGCCTTAACCTAAGAAACAAAAAGCATTGTTTAGGTTAATTTCATTAATTTATACCTAGTCGTTGATTTATACATATATCAATCAAGGAAGTTTAATTTTTAAGAATACATGGTACAAAATCCCGTCCAGTTGTCGAAAAATACAGTTTCAATAAACTGCTTCGGACTTCCATATCTTTTTTGTTAATTTAAAACGTTAACTTACTGAATTAACCGTTTTAGTTGCAAAACTGTTTTACTAGATTCATTACGATCTTTTAACAATTCGATTTGCAATGTTGTCAACATCGGATATTTCGGAAAGATATCCATTAAAATTTTAATAGGCTTATTTTTGTTGTATTACCAAAGAATATACAGTTTTAAATTTTTACTTACATTGTTCATGAAATGTTATGTACCATTTATCTTTTTTATGAATCCAAGAAACACCAATTGTGGTTCATCTAAAGTTTTGTTGTTACTTTACTGCAATATTTTATTTTCCCATTAATAAATATCTACAAGTTTGTACGTACGTCTCATTGAAACATCTACTTTATAATAAGAATACTTTCCTAAAGTAAATTAAATGCATTTTGAGGTATGTTACTTGCGATTCTGCAGACCAGTACAACTGAGTCATTTTTGGTACGATCGTAATTAAACAGCAACATTATATCCATTATCAACAAACATAAATTTAATATGTTTTTTAATTCCTATGAAAGTTGCAACACTTAACACACAAGCTAGAACGGAAAACCCGAAACAATCCGACAAAGGCATCCATGTCACGAAAACATGTGAGAATACTGAAGGTCTAGATACAGCGGATATCATAAGCGCTCGCTTCACATGCATTAAACAGGATTCCGGCAAGTTATATGTTGTTGCCTAACTGAAACATTGATTATCATGTGAACGTGGAAACATTTAATTCTGTATCATATCTTTTGCTCTTTCAGAATCGCTGTTTCAAAAAAACAGTTATTTTTCTAAAGTGAACATTTTTTTAATACCTAGTCGTTGATTTATACATATATCAATACACAAATAAACATACCATTTTTTTTTAAAAATAGATGGATAATAAACAGCCTGAAGTAATGAAATTCTTGTAAATAAATAAATATCAATAACACTAGAATCTTGGACTTCCATTGTCTTTATTTGTTAATTGTTACACAACGTTTCGGTTAGTGATGTATCTCCAACCGTTTTTAAGTGATAACTAAAAACTATTCTTAAAAGCTACGACTTATATACTATCCCTTGTTCACCGAAGCTTGACCGATTTTTCACGGTTCAGTAACTGCTGCGGATATTCGGAATATCCATGCTAGATTTGCTAAAAACATTTTTGTTGTTTACAATTATTACAGCTTCCTTAAATTTTCTTTTCTTCCAGTGGGTTTCTTTATGAATGGTTTTTGCTTCCGACCATTGTATGCGGTGTTGTTTTGACCAAGCGTGTTCCGCAATCCTTGACTTCGACGTTTCACCTCGTTCCGAAAGTTTTTTGTGTTTTTTAACTTTAACTTCAAGTGGTCTCTTTGTTTCCCCGATGTATACCACATTCACAGAGAGTTTGGTAGATACAGTCATTATTTGAAACATTGTTGTCTAGTCTCGTCTTAGTAAGAATACTTCTTAGAGTAGTTTGAGATTTAAATGTTGTTTTAATATTATACTTATTCGCGATTCTGCGAATCTTTTCCGAAGTTTCTTTAATATATGGAATTGTCATAAATATTTGGTCACGTGGAGTCTCGTTCAAGTTAGAGTTTCTTGTCTTATTTTGACATTTTTCGATTGTTTCCTTTATTAGTCTAGATTAGATCCCTAATTATGTTACCTATTTCCTCTTGCAGGGATTCCCTACTGTTACATAAGGTCACTGCACGATTATATAAAGTACGTATAACCCCCTGTTTGGTTTCGTTAGAGTGATTAGAATTCTGGTGTAAAAATTGTCCACCAGAATTCATATCACTCTAACGAAACCAAACAGGGGGCTATACGTACTTTATATAATCGTGCAGTGACCTTATGTAATAGTAGGGAATCCCTGCAAGAGGAAATAGGTAACATAATTAGGGATCTTAAGCAGAACGGATACAGTGAGATACTAATAAAGGAAACAATCGAAACATATCAAAATAAGACAAGAAACTCTAACTTAAACGAGACTTCACGTGACCAAATATTTATGACAATTCCATATATTAAAGGAACTTCGGAAACGATTCGCAGAATCGCATCAGAATCGAATCGAAAGAACCTGTTAGAAACCAAATTTAAAGAAGTTCTGTAGTATTAGTCATTTGAACTATCTATCGTCCTGCGTGTTTTCAAAAAAATTTATAAAATTACTTTGTAAGAGTGCAAAAACTATTTTTTTTAATATTCTGTGAAAGGTAATTATTGTTTGTTATATGTTTAATTCGTTTTTAACGCAAAATCCTAAACTAACTTTTTCTTTAACAAATAATTAACATTTAAAAAGTTATGCCCTATTGCTAAGACTTTTTATTTTAACCTCTTTGTTAAATTTAAAACTTTGTTAAGTTCATTGCTGAATTTAACAACGCGTTGGTTACTCGGCGGTTAGAATTGTAAATTTAGTTGCCCTATACAATTTTTTTTGCTCAATTAAAATGCATGTGGGCTAATAACTTAAAACTCATCCGTTTCTATGTATATGAACGACAAGCTTAAAAATATAATTTAATTTTTATTAGTAAATTTGTATTTAGGCTTTGCCTTAGACAACGAAGATTTATTACACAGTCACTACATGTTATTTCCCAACATTCTCAACTATTTCCGCAAAATCTCATTTTTAGGGAGTGGAGTGGGAATCCGTATAAGATTTTACCAAGACATTTTGTGGGTGCCTGGGTGGCGCGTATCCAATTATAACTTCTCGACGAATTTCTCATTTCGAAACAATTAAGCGGCATATTACAGGCAGCGAAGCGTCCTCACAATACAGCAGACTACGGCTAACTCGTCTCCACAAATTATACTTTGGGGAACATTAATTTTCATGATGGAACAACTTTCCTTCTGACACTTTTATATATTTGTTGCTGCAGTTTTTTTAACGCGGCTTTTAAGAATTTATGAGTTTTTCTTTTTCTTTCGTATTTAACGATTCTTATTGTAGTCAGAATAGCTCCGCAAGATATAGAAAAATGTTCGTAAATCGAAATGCAAAAAATTGGCTTTTTAATAACTAACTTTTACTTCATCATGGTGTTATATTAAAATCTAGAAAACAAAAAAAGGTAACAATAAATTTATAAAATGCTAAAACACTTAAATTAAATACCCCTTAAACATTTTATACTTTTATTAATACATATTGGTAAATAAAAAAACATATAAACAAGTTATTGCCATAGTTACTAAAAATGAATTTAAAATCCTTTTTATCAAAATAGTCAAGGCAATGAAGCACTAAAAAGGCCAAAAGTTTGGAATTTTTTGCACTAAGACGGATCGGAATGCGGTTTTTTGCATTGCTGCAGCCAAAAATACAGTCAAAAAATGCATTTTTTTGAGAGGGCTATTGGAAGATTTAATAACTTTTTAAATATTAGTCAAAACTGACCCAAATCGGGTTTTCAGGGGTTTCCGAAGTCGCTGATCACGATTATGATATTTAAATTGACCCACAGCCGACCTGGAGTTTAGGAACGCCGATGAATGTCATCTCTGTGGGACTGTCCGAAAATTCACGTGGGGCAGGAGAGAAACCCTGGGGTTTTTTGGGTCGCTGAATTTAAATATGGCATCGGTGAACACGCCCCGGATACCTGGTGCTTTCCTGAAACGATTGCCAAAAAACAACCCGAAAATCATTGTGGGAGCGTTTTTTGGGGCGCTCAATCCAAATTTCACGTCAAAAACGACCCCCTAAACACCTTGTGCACCGGAACCTGGATGCGGATCTCATTTCCGAGGGTTTTCCTTACTTTATGGGGGGTTCTTTGGGGCTGCACCAAAACCTAGGCCTGAACGTCATCTCCGGGGGTTTTCTCACACAATCGAAGAAGACGAACCCAGAATCGTTATGGGTGTTTTTTGGGGCGCTGAATCAAAATTTTACGTCGAAAACGACGCTTTTAACACCTGGTGCACCGGAACCTGGACGTGGACGTCATCCCCGAGAATTTTCCTGACAAGATCGCTAAAAACAACCCGAAAATCATTGCAGGGGCGTTTTTTGGAGCGCTTAATCCAAACACCTAGTGCACCGAAACCTGGACGTGAATGTCGTCTCCAAAGGTTTTCCAGACACGACCGCTAAAGACAAACCAAAAATCGTTATGGGGCTTTTTTGGGGCGCTGAATCTAAAGTTCACTTCGAAAACGTACCTCCGAACACCTTGTGCACCGAAACCTTTCCCTGAACGTCATTTCCGTCATACGCCATAACGATTTTCGGTTTGTCTTTAGCGGTCGTGTCTGGAAAACCCTCGGAAACGACGTTCACGCCCAGGTTCTGGTGTACTAGGTGCTCGAGGGATCGAGAGATCGAAGATGACGTCCACGTCCAGGTTCCGGCGCACAAGGTATCCAGGGGATGTTCGCCGATGCCATATTTAAATTCAGCGGCCCAAAAAACCCCCGAGCGTCGAGTTTCTCTTCTTCCCCGCGTGAATTTTGGGGAAGTCCCACGGAGATGAAGTTCATCGGCGTTCCTGAGCTCCAGGTCGGCTGTAGGTCAATTTAAATATCATTATCGTGATCAGCGACCTCGAAAATCCGCAAGAGCATGATTTGGGCCAGTTCTGACTCATATTTACAAAGTTATTAAGTCTCGAAAAAATGCATTTTGGCTGCAGCAATGCAATTGGCGGGTTGTATACGTCACAAAGTAGGTACATTTTGTACAAAAAATTTCTGAAAGCGAATGCAAAAAACCGCATTCCGATTGAGTGCTTCATTGCCTCGACTAAAAAAAGCTCGGCGCTTTTAAAAACAAACCAACTAAGTAAGGAGATACCTTAGTGGCGTAGCGTAGTGGAGGCTGCACAATTTCATAATAAATAATATTAATAATGATATTCTGTAAAAACGTTAATCAATTTATTATATATTTTTGTCGTACCTACAATTCGGACCGGGCACGAAACTTTTTATTACTTATTCTATGATAAAGTCGGAGAATTAGCTCTTTTTTAACAGGCATCACAGTGGCGTAATTACAGGGTGTTTAGGGTGTTTACTGAAAACCAGCCCACTAGCTTTGAAGGGCCCATCAAAGTTAAAAATGTAGTACTAAACAACTTTTTTCCTCACCTAGTCAGTAAACTGTCAACGTCGCTGCCTGGAGCCCGTTATCTCCAAAAATTTTCCTGCAGTAAGCCTTAAAATCTATTAAATGGTGCTAACAGCAAAATTAATACTGTGGTAGCTTGCGATATCTTTGCATATCATAAGATAAAAATGTTTTGAGAATAGTTGGTCAATTAAATGGGTATGTGGCTATAAGCGTCTACGCAATAAATAAATTTTGTGGATGCGACTTAAATGCTAAACCGCATAACGATATTGTTGTTTTATCTCTATTGTATGACTATCCATTCCTGTCCTTCCATTATTGCATAAATTTAACAAATATTTTAAAGTTTAAATAAGATATTTTGAAGTTATCGATTCGACATTATTATTTTTATCTTGTAAAGGTGATTAAAAACAATTAAAAAGCTGGCATATTATTATAAGGAACTGTGAAAAATTTTCTTTTGAGATAATAAAACTAAGAAACTTATATAAAAAAATTGAAACAAATTACTGAACCGATACATCTTTTACAATTACTGATAACTTTAAAAAGGCTGCCTGAGCCGAAATGCCATTTTTAAAACCCAAAATATTTAATAGATATTTAACAACCAAGGAATTTAATAAGAACGATTAATAATCGAGGCCATTTAATGCCTTAGTCCAGCGAGCGTTTTAAATGTAAATTTAATCTCCTTATATAGATATGGTATATTTGTAAATCTAATTCTTAAAATGGGTAATTAAATTTTAATTTCTTTTTTTAATTTACTAAATATTCCCTAAAGCATTTGAAAAAGAGCTACCTCGTAACTTCGTATATATTTTTGTAAATAAATGGGGAAAAACTAAATACATTCCAACTTTGTAATGCTTTATACCGATACTACAGACTAAACTTCAGAAAATTTTATACTGAACAAAGAAATATAAAAAAAGGAAAAAAATACGCCACATTGTTTTAATACCATGTTTTTAAAACTCTAAGGCTTTTGGCTTTTGCTGCTATCTATAAGTAAAACCAGAGCAGGATTGGTATAAAATTTTAATCATCATTGTACGGGTAGAATATTTGTACAAAAAATGTATTGTAACTGGAAATATACAGTTATTGTCAGTACACAATATTAGAATATTGTGTACATACATTTACATTAAGCTGAAAGTGAGTAAAATTGTTTAAAACATAATTAAAAATAACATTTCAAGATTTTTCATCGTTCCGGTATGCAGAACTTTTTATCAGGAAAATTTTTCTAAACCTAATAAAAAGTTTATGTTTCAGTAAACACTGATATAAATTTAAAAATTTAAATTAAAAATTATAGATAGATTAACATATCTTATATAGTAGTATTACTTAACAATTTAATTAGTAAGTTTTATCACTACTAGTATATATATATATTATATATATATATATATATATATATATATATATATATATATATATATATATATATATATATATATATATATATATATATATATATATATATATATATATATATATATATATTGTATCTACTCTTTGGTCCTGGTCCCGGGGTATAGCAACTTAGTGGCTTAGCCATAATGATCCTTGTGAACTGGCAGATCGCCTTAAAAAAAAGACCCCGAAAAAAAAACGAAATACTTATCTATGTTTTGGTGGCAAGTGTCCGTTACCGTTCTCAAGATAAAAATAATCTATTAAAGTTAAACTAAAAACTAAATAATATTTAATATTAAAACTGATACGAGTTAAAATTTAACAAATTCTAAAAATGTTTTGTTAGAATTTTTAATGTAATGTCATAAATGACATATTTTAACATAATACACAGGTACATGCCTTTACAAAATTTAAATATTTTAACTAGGCATTAGTGCTCATAACGACTGTCGAGACAAAGGCAGCGAGAATCTAGTGTTTAATTTCTATCCACTTTTTTTGTGTATATAACTCAAATATGTAATAGAGAAATACATTATCGGCTTTGGCTTGTTCTCGCCAAACCTAACAAACCCTAGCCTACATAGCCCTCACATTGGTATCACACATGCTCAGGTAAAGGTTGTCTGTTGTCAGACTTGGTCAGAATGGTTTGGGTTCCACCATCTTTTTGTTTTAGCCTCTCTAGTTAATCTGTCTTCATTTGTCATTCATTTTCTAAATGGCCTCCACAACCTGGGACGTGGACAGGCGTTAGCTTGTTGTACATTATCTTTATTTTGGTGTTAAACAATCTTCTACCTGTCTGAATCTGATTTTTTAGAAGTTGATGGCCTTGACTGTCAGAAACGAAAACTTTCACTGATCTTCCAGGCATAGTGCTGTGTCCTGCAATTCAGTTTGCCACTCTGCAGTTTCCTATTTTGAGCTATTGATTTATTTGAAGCATCGGTATACAAGGTTAGGTCTGCATTAAGAGGACTTTCCTTAGAAGCCTTTCTGTTTGGTTTAACGGTTTATTCCTTGGTAACTGGACTAAACATACTAGAACTTAATATACTAAAAAATCTAGTAGCATCCAGCTAATAACGGATCAAATGAATTACCATGATTAAAATTCAAAGTTTTTTTTTTAAGTTTATTAAACTTTAAAACAAAATAAATCCTAATAAAAGAAAATATTGGAACTGTGCAAAATACATATTCAATTTTATAGTTCAGGTTAAAATGTATTGGGTAATATATTTAGACAAGCCACCGATAAAAGTAATCAGAATCTTTTTTAAACTAAAACTAAACGCAGTGTCTTTTCATTCATATATTTATAGGTATAAATCATACAGCCAACCTGCACTACAAAACTTTTTTTTAATAAAATACATTTTTTAAAATTTGCAATCTATTTTTAACAAAAAAATTATTGGCAATAAATAACATAAAAACTCTTGCCTTACCAGGTTATTTTTAAAAAGAATTATAAAAGCAAATAAGACAAAAAGAGGACGGGTCTTACGACAAACGTTACATTTTCTCTCTAGTTAAAAACTTAATTAACAAACTTTAATTTACTTTAAAAAAACAAAACCGAGGCGGACGTAAATGGAAAAAACAAAAAGATATATAAGCATCCCTTTCAGAGAGAATTTTATGCAAACTGCCAAGATAATAACCGGTGCATAAATTAACCATTTTCTTTTACGGCCAAAATAACTGCAGAGTTACGCGGGCCTAAAAGCTATTTTGTTAAAAGCAACTTCCCTGAAATTAAAATTGTGAGATTTGCGTTTCCCGGGCAAACACAGAAAAATTTATTGTTTTAAGAAAAAAGATGGAAATATTTTGGCATTGTCTTTATAATTAAGCATAAATTACATTTTAACTTTTTTAAATATTAAAAAATTAAAGTTAAATTACAAAGCATAATAAAGTTTTATTAAAAGTACCTATATTAAATTGCAGATATTGCCAAAGTTAAAATAATTTAAAAATATATATAATTTTCTAAAAGTTTTCTTAATGTTTCTTATCTTAAAGGTTTTTAATGATTTTGGGGTATTAATAATATACAAAAAAATTATAAGGCCAGATCTAGAATCAAAATCAAAAATAGTAATAATACTTCTTTTATATAATACAGAAAACAATATATTTTAACCAGTTAGATACTTTTTCCAAAAGTAAAAATTACCTTTAAAATTATACAAGTAAATATACAAATTAGTCAATTGATTCCCTATTAACTTGCAGACCTAAAAAGTGCTTCTAAAATAAGTGAATAAAAAAATATAATAATTTTTTAGTTAAAAATCTCCAAGGTTTTAAAAAATATCAAAAAATTTATAACAAAATTAAAATAAAATAGAATTAAGGACTAAAATATTAAAATTGCATTTAAAAAAAATTAGCTATTTTAAAAACTTTTTTTCCAGAATGGAAGACAAAATGTTAAAATTAAATCAATTATCAAAAGTCTCTGAAATCTATTAAAGAAGGTAGGTTTAGTTTGTCATTAATTTCTGAGACACCCTACCTGGCGAAAAATGTTTTTATGTATCCATATTCTTTAATAGCTAAAAACCTTTATTAAAAAATTATTTAAGTAGATTTTAGCGTTTATTAGAAAATTATTATAACACACATCACTTATTGATTCCGCACAAAAATTTGAATTACTTACCGGCAACGACTCATTAAACACAATATAAGTGATTTGTACACTATTTTCGCAAAGAACTGAATTACAAACAACAACACCCAAATCGTACATTGCGTTGCGTTTGTTTTTCGGTAATGAAAATACAATATACTCTATTAAAACAACTTTTGTTTTAACAGCGCTCTAAAATATATTTTTTAAATAATTACACATACTTGTTTTTACTTGCGCGTCAACTAAATGCTAAGGTCAAGGTTTTCTTCCTTTTTTTAAGAAAAATCTTTGTTTACGAACGTTAGTTTTCATACACATGGACACCTATACTTTATAATATTTTTGATGAAATGGCGAATGCGAAAGCAAATAGAAAGACAATAAAATATTTTTATATTGCAAGTTGACAATATATTGATGTTGTTGTTGATATTGTTGTTGACAGTAGCGCAGTGTAACAAATTTAACAATGCAGAACAAACCGTAGTGTGTTCATGTTTTTGACAAAAGAGTCATTTTGACATTAGAGAGTAATTTAACCTTCTAGGCATTACCTTCGTGAATTGTTTTAACTGGTTTGGTGCAAGCATATTATCCTCACAGCCACATGAGCTTCGAAAAAACTTAGATTTCTCTTCCGAGCAAGAAAGTATTTCTCCTTTTTTATCTATATGCTCTGTATGTGTTTCAAATCAGACCCTTCCTGAAGTATTGTTTCCATGTCTGCAGAATAGCATCTCCTACAACCCTAATCAATTATAAATCAATTTAGACAAAGGCCGTTTACCTCACTAATGCTTACTTCTCTTGGCTACCAAAGATATCTGGGGACCTGTATCATTTTTATGAGTATTTTCATTGGTTCTGCTCCAAGAAGTTAGCCAATATTATACCTCTCGTTGCGGTTCCTAGTAGAGTAACACGAAGTGCACTTTTATGCGTCCCTTTATTGTCCAACTGAACAGGCCCCAAACCTCTTAATTTGTTTAATCTTTTATCCCTAAAGTATCTAGGCTATAAAATCTTTTGCCTGTAAAGGTCTTTCCTTTCCCCCAAAATCTCAAAATCTTTAAGTCTCGCGTCAATAAAACGACAGTACGCTATGGATGTCTTAAAGGCCAGTTGTCAAAAATGCATATTATTAAGAGTTTTACTACGATGTTGCTAAACTTAATTATATATAAATTGTGCACAATTATTATATGTATGAATTATATTTTCTTTTAATGCATAAAAAGGCAGTCCTCATTCATGTATACTTTACTTATATATAAATTGGTCTTCATAACAGTATAAAAACTCAAAAGTCTAAAACTATGAAATATTTTGCCAGTGAAGATTCTTAATTTTTACCTAGGATAAACCGATTCATTATTCTATAAAACCAATAAGTACACTAAAAACGTAGTTCTTTGTATTAATCTGTAACCAAATGATCTACTTCTGGTTTCAATGTTAAGCAAAAAATAAATAAGAAATAGTCCTCCTAAAAAAATAATAAAAAACCTTATAACTAAACTTTGCCTATTATATTAAAATTACAATGTTTTCAAATACGTTTAATCTTTCTAGGGAATAATTAAAATAGGTTTGTCCACGTCATCACAGGTCATTTTAAGTACTTTAGTATTATATTTCATAAGTATATTGTTGGTCTTATTGTTACATTTTCGGTAACTTATAGACTTGTATAAATAAAAATTACCTTTAAAGAAAGCTTTTTATTTTTTCGCGAGATGCATTATGAGCCAACTTTTCTGCAGATAAACTGCTTAAGAAGACGCGTCGTATCGACAGTAGCATCAACAGCAGCAACGTGCCCGATGCCGTTACCGTCGGCCGGCGCTTGAGATTGCGTGATGGCCGTCCCCCCTGCTACCCCGACAGCCACCTGCTGACCGGCCCTGCCCAGTGCCCGCCGTCTCCATAGCGACCACCTCTCGTCATTAAACCATCGCCTTATCATAACCGCCGAGCCGACCCCGGCCATCTTTGGTCACCGCCGCCGCCGCCACTTCGCGTTTGTCATCGGGGATGTGGGGTTGTGGGGGAACTGTATTCGATATCTAGGATTTCTATATACTCACTGCAGATCTTATAATAAAAGAAAAATAAAGAACGGAATACAGAAGGGCAGTTTTGGTAGCTTCATAATTTAATAGTATACGATTCTCAGATTGATGGTATTTCTGCTCGTTTTTAGAACTATTGCGTATTATATAAAGCTATGTTATGTTTACCATTTGAAAATTTATGTAAAATAAATTTTAATATCTATTTTTAATACTTTTCTTCTTAATTTCTTTTTTTGATTATTAAGGGTCATACAGCAAGACTCAAAAGTCAGGGCATGGACAATATTTTTAGGAAGGGACGGGTTTATTATTTGTTAAATTTGTTGTATAATGCTTAAAAGCTTTGCTTTCAATGATTAGTTTAGGCGTTTTTTTATAGACAAGAAAAGTTTTAACTTTATAAAAGAATACTGAGTAAAATACAAAAAATTCCTTTATTGACAAAAGTCTGCTGTAATAAATATTTTTTTTGTTGTCTTCTGTTAGAGACATTGAGGTAAACATAACTAATATACGAGTTAAATTTTATTTTGTAACTCTTTTTCAATTAATAGTATTTTAATTAAAAAAATATTTTAAATTCTTTTAATTGTTTGCCTTAGCACAATATGGACCTAGGTTTCTTACTAAAAATTAAATGAATATTAACCCAATAACCCATAGTGGCATTTATTTGTAGATTTATAAAAATATATATCCAGTATTTATTATACAGTAACACAATACATTTTTAAAATGTGTTAACTTGTAATGTCTATATAGTTAATACTTAAAAAATAAATTGGTACAATCCTGTGAAGTGTACAGTTGCAGTCGTTTAAATCACAATTTATAAACATATGGTTTGTTTTTCTTTTAAATACTTTATCATTGTTATGATTTACGAAAAAGAAAAAAAATAATAACTCCCTAAAATATAAATATTTATTTTATTAAAATAAAAGTGTTGAATATCCGAACAGTAAACCATATGTCATGTTTTGACTTTTTAAAATAATTTTATTACGTTAATTAATCTTTGTTAAAAATAATATAATAATAATATAATATAATATAATATAATATAATATAATATAATATAATATAATATAATATAATATAATATAATATAATATAATATAATATAATATAATATAATATAATATGCATTCTTCATACATATGCCCAATATACCTAAAAGGGGAAAATATAAACTTTAAAATATATTATCTATTGTTGCAGAGCTTATTTAGTTCTGTAATTAATACAGCTTTTAAGCCCTAAATCCCTTAATCGTTTTTTTTTTATTTTCAATACACAGAAGTTATTAGAAATTTTTTTTTGCTCCTTTTGTATACTCGAAAAAAATGACAAAATGATATATTTTAGGTGTTCTTATTCTGAATCACAGGCAATTTACTATATTTGCCTGTGCTTTGCCTTTGACCACATATTTAGTTTAATTAAGATTTAAAAAAAATCTTTAAAAGTTAAACTTATCATATGATTTTCTCACTTTTATTTGACGGTACGATTTTTTTAGATTAGAAAAACTATAAATAATATGTTTTTTTAAGTATATGAACGATACAATAATATTGTTGATAAGTTATTATAGTTAATAAGTTAGTAGTTTTAGTGTTAACCATCGTATTGTGTTTAATTTATTTTCTCTAAATATTTTATTGGTTTATTTTAGTAAAAGCACAAATACTTTGGCGCCCATAACTTAGACTATAATTACAAGCGGAAATCTTTTTTTCAGCATTTTTTTTACCAGAGTTAAATAAGTTTTGTTATCCTATATACTAATATTACTTTTAAATTTGGGATGCGTTTGGTTATTCTATTTATTTAATATTATTTTTTTAAAATTTTTTAGCTTGAATTTAATTCTTTTTAAACTGGCCCCAACAAATTAACGTACATCTTCAGTCAAATAATCAGTCAGAAATAACTCCTTTTGCAACTAAATTTGTAATAGACAAGAAAAAGTTTGGATAGGGACTTTGCCCTATATATTTTTGTATTATTAGCCCCCTGTGAAATTTCGCCTAAGTAAGCAATCTGTCGCAATAAAGACTACTATAAAGCCATTTTTTTGTTAAATATAATTATATATTACATTTGTTTTTTTAAACAGTTATATTTATAGCACCTAAAAATGTAAATAGTCCTTTTAAACCCGCCTAATAAAAATAAGTCGAAGTAAATTTTTCATTCCCTATTTATTTTAATTAAAAATTCAATATTTGTAAACCTATACTTGAAAAATCTTTCCTACAAAAAGTATGAAATAGTTAATTATTTAAACCAAAATGCAATTAGTTTTTGCAAAGTTGCATTACTAAAAAACTAGATAAAATAAAAAAAAACAGGTTCATTATCAGTTATCTCGAGGGATTATAGATACCGCTTCTTAGAGTCCAACGCTATAGAGAGAAAGAAAGGTTATGACCTTCATCCTCTCAGTGCGATTCATCGGTGGAAGCGAAACCGCACTGCTGTGAGTTGGCCCAACCTGTCTACCATTTAGCACATTGGAGCGAGTGAGAAAGGTTATACTGCGATTCTTCTTTCTATCTCATGCCTGTTTGTAATGCCAATCGGCATGCAGGTATATGCTTAAAGGGTTTTAAAGATAGGTCTGATCCCATAATATATTAAAATTGCCTAACATCAAAAAATAAACTGCCCCTTTAATGTCGAATATTATCCATTATTGATTTTCCTACTTGAAATTTATTTTTGGACCAAGTTGAATACGTATTTTAATTTTACATATTTTTTATGTACCATACAGCATAGTGTAGTTTTAAAAATATCAGTAAAGTGCCACCCCTATACAATTAAAATGCAAAACAAAAGCCAGGAAATAAGTTATGACCATTTATCATCTACGGACTTTGCTTCGTAAAGTACAAACTACTGTTGGTGATTTGTTTCCTGCAATACTGAATGGGAGAACCGCTCGTTTGCTGAAAGGACCCTTAAACTACCTGCGCATTATTAAGCAATTCGAAAAGTGTCGGTTTGTGAATTCTTACAATTGCTTCAATCATTTATATTCAAATCTACAACGGAAATACATTTATAAGTCGACCAAAGATAAATGATTTTGCGAGAAACTTTTCTCTGTTGGGGTGTGCAATTTAAATATTTAATATTTGTCTTCAGCATTTTAGGGATCGATTTTAAATATGACTAATCCTAAAAGCACTGACGGTTTTTTATTACTTGTTGAAAAGGCGCGGTCTTCAAAGCTTTCTATAAGAATAGGCATATACTAAAATTTACCAATAAAAAATTGTATGTATATTTATGCAAAAGTTTGCGTACTTTGCATAAATATAAATCGTCACTACAAAATTAAAGTGGCATAATTCAAATAACTCCTTTGGTGTTACTACGTAAGCAGTAATTTAATGTTCACCACATATTTTTAACACCAAATAAGGAATCTTTACACAAAACAGTCACAAATTTAGTTTTAAGTAAAAATGTGATGCTTTTAGTGTGACGGCGACAATAAAATTTAATTGCAGTGGGGATAAAAAAAGATATTAACGCATTAGTAGCAGATTTGAGGTATTAAGTTATGCCACTTTTTTATTTCTATCCTATTTTACCTGATTTTTTGCATAAAACACAAAAATTCCACCAGTAATGGTATGATTTTTGTATAAGTGGGCGAGCTGGTGTGGTGGCAGGGTACCAGCCTCTTAGAAGTAAAGACCCGGGTTCGATTCCCGCATTGTTCATTGGATTTTTTCATAGCTCGTCACCTCACAGAAGGCAATGGCAAACCACTGTATAGTATTTCAGAGTAAACCCTCTCACATGTGCTTCGGAAGGCACGTTAAGCCGGTGGTCCCGCATATTTGTGCAAGTTGGTACGCAACACAAATATGTGCGAGAGGGCGCCTACACTCCTAATAGAGTATAGCACATTAAGAAGAAGAGGGTTGCTTTAAGCTTTAAGTGTGTAAAATTCAATAATTTTTTTTGGCGAAATGCTGTCCTTTAATAAGAAAACCTTTTTACTCAGGCACGGTTTATTTTAATTTAAATTTTAAAAAAATAGGACTTTACATATCAATATTAAAATATTATATCGACGATATGTAGTTGGGTAGAGTTTAAAAATATTTTTTAAATAATTTTAAAAACACATTAATACATTTAATAAATACCTATAGTCCAGTAACTGAAGACCTGGAAGTACCCAAAGCTGTAAATAAATCTGTACAGTTTTCATTTTGGTGCAATTCTTAGGTCTTCGCAAATGTTTTCGAGAGAGAAAAAGTTTATCACGATTCCGACGTGGAAACCCGCTGGAAATGGCCCCCCAAACTCCCGCGAGTTTTCTGCGAATATTTGCGAGAATATGGAAATTAGAGAATATTTGTTTAGACAAAAAATGAAGATCATCTCAAAATCTACAAAAATGATACCTACTATTTTTTTTGCAACACCAATATTTTTTGCAAAAACGGCCGTCCAAAAATCCATAACATTCCACACTGGTTAGATGTGGTAGTAGGCTAAAAAATGCAGATGGGCAAAACAATTTTTTATCAAAACTCAAGAAAGATGGTAAAGGAAATTTTCTGCGATTATTAAAAACTTGCTAAGGTCTCATTATAAAAAATAAATGTTAATAACAAACCATTTTTTCAAAAAATATCAATAAATTAGTGAGATACTCACAAAATATTGTGAAAAAAAAACTTTGACCCCTTTTTTATATTCTAGAAAAATAAGAATGGACCCAAACTTATATGCAATGATAAGTACGGGTTTTCCCATTCTGATGAACTTTGAATGATTAAATAATGTACATTATTGCCTGAGTAACGGAACAATTTGTCCGCCCGCTTATAAGTGAATCCATGAACATAGCGACATTTTAGCGGTAGAGCGGCAGCTGAAATGAGGAGACTTTTGGGTCCCGTTATCTCGAAAACTATCAATTTTAAGAAATAATTATGGGGATTATATTTGTAGACTACAAGGCGATCTTCATTTTTCGTCTAATCAAAAATTCTCCAGTTCGCATATTTTGGCAGATATTAGCAAAAAACCCATTTTTTGCGCCCTTAGGGGCCATCTTTAGCCCTTTCCCACCTGTTAATGTTAAAAAACTTTTTTTTGCTCGAAAGCATCCCCAAAGACCTAAGAATTGCACCACAGGGGAAAACTGTACAGATGTAGCTTTGTTCTTTTATTTACTAGGCTAATTAATATATATATATATATATATATATATATATATATATATATATATATATATATATATATATATATATATATATATATATATATATATATATATATATATATATATATATATATATATATATATATATATATATATTATTATTATTATTATTATATATATATATATATATATATATATATATATATATATATATATATATATATATATATATATATATACACATTACAATCAGTACACATAATCAATCTTTCATCATAATACACTTTAGCTGAAACAATATTTACCTTAAATATAATGATTTAATTACTAACTTAAACATATTTTGTGTAAGTGGTTATAAAAATAGTAAAATTTGACAAATAATAAAATCCACAGGTGCAAAATAAAATAGCAGCTTAAGAGAGTCATTACAAAATAATGTAATTTTTAACATAATTGCTGTAAATCACTGCTAATAATAGCATTAAGTTGTATAATGGCATTAGATTTTTATAAAGAATGTTTATAAAAAACCATTCCATATAACTTTTTTTTCCGAAGACAAAAACTGTGCAATTATTCCAATTTTATAAATTTAATTCTATTTGGTTATATGATCTAATTACTAATGTTTATTGTACTATTTTATTTAAAAGAGCCAAATAGTTAATATACATTTTATTTTAAAAAACAAAGTAAGAAATAAGACAATAAATTTATTTTTATTTATGCAGAAACACCTTAGAAAATCTTTTAGTTAGCCTTGTATTATCCATTAATTCTAGTATATAATTTTTATATATATATGAAAATAGAAAAATAGCCAAAAGAAAAATAAAAGTGATATACTTAAACGGGCAAGACTAAATAGACACTTAAGTTTTAACTTCGACATTGATGGCGACGATAAACATCCGTTTGTGGCAACAGGTACGGGTTGGCGTAAGTGCTCGACGCTGCCGATGCCGTGCTCATTACTGTCCGGGAAAAAAGACATCGGGCTTCTCGAAAGACCTCACAAAAACCGAAGTGGCCAAAGAAAATTAGCCCTTCTAATCCAGGCAAACGCTTTTAAACTACTGGATTTGTTTGTTCTTATGAACTCTAAAGGTTATCTTTTAACTCAATTACTATTTCCTACTACACTGTTAACAAAAATGTGTGTTGGTAGTTTAGGTACACTGTACATGTGTACATCAGTGAATAATTATTTCTTAGGCTAATTATAAAATGATTCAGGAATTTAGTAATTATACATTTTATGTAAAATATACGATTAATAAAGGGTAGGTTATTCAGATTAGTAGTCCAATAAATGAAAGGACAAAGCTGTAAATAAATTTGTACAGTTTTTCCTTGTGGCACAATTCTAAGGTCTTTGGGAATGCTTTCGAGCGAAAAAAAAGTTTATCAACATTAACAGGTGGAAAAGGGATGAAAATGGCCCCTTAAGGCACGAAAAATGGATTTCTTGCTAATATCTGCCAAAATATGCGAATTGGAGAATTTTTGTAAGAACAAAAAATAAAGATCGCCTTGTAGTCTACAAAAATGATCCCTACACTTTTTTCGAAAAATCGATAGTTTTTGAGATAACGGGACCCAAAAGTTCCCTCATTTCAGGTGCCGCTCTACCGCTAGAATGCCGCTATCTTCGTGGATTCACTTATAAGCGGGCGGACGAATTGTTTCATCACTCGGGCAATAATGTATATTTGTTAATCATTCAAGGTTCATCGGAATGGAAAAACCTGTACCCATCATTGCATATGAGTTTGGGTCCAGTCTGATTTTTCGAGAATATTAAAAAAAACGGTAAATTTTTTTTCCAATATTTTGCGAGTATTTCATTAATTTATTGATATTTTTTGAAAAAAAAATGGTTTATTATTAACATTTGAGTTTAATAATGAGACCTTAGCAAGTGTTCAATTATCCCAGAAAATTTCCTCATCTTTCTTGTGCATTTTTTGATAAAAAATTGTAAAATAAACGCGAATCAAAAACTCATCCTTTATTGAAATGCTTTTCAACGCTTGAAAGCTTAAATTGACTGGTTTCTAAATGTACTTTTTTTTTTAATAAAGTCAAATAATTTTTTAAAAATCAGGGAAATTCATCACACCAGTGACTTGCGGACTCACAACTAACCTCATCTATCCAGTGTGGAATGTTATGGATTTTTCGACGGCCGTTTTTGCGAAAAATATTGGTGTTGCGAAAAAAATGGTAGGGATCATTTTTGTAGATTTCGAGGTGATCTTCATTTATTACTTAAACAAAAATTCTCTTGTTCGCATATTTTGGCAGATATTCGCGGAAAACTCATTTTTGGGACTTTAGGGAGGCCATTTTCAGCGGGTCCCCACGTCGGAATCGTGATTTACTTTTTCTCGCTCGAAAGCATCCGCGAAGACCTAAGAATTGCGCCACAAATGAAAACTGTACAGATTTCTTTACAGCTTTGGGTACTTTCAGGTCTTCAGTTACTGGACTATAGGTGGATTTTTGTCCCAAACTTCTTAGCTTTTAAGCTTTAAGGTGGTAAAAAAAAACAAACCCAAACTAACCCAGAAAAAAAAACAATAAAGAAACCATTGGGGCTTGCAGACTGCAACCTTTCCCAGGGAGGTAAATGACTACATATATTATTATAAGAAAACCTTGGTGAACATGAACATCGATCCCACATTTCATGCATCTATGTTTATCCACATTTGTACATAGGTTTATAGAAACTTTCTTTTCGTATTTTTATCCAAAGAATCCGTATGTGGTACAAAGTAAGTAAAAGTTCCGAAAAGGCCAATTATATTCGTTGTTTATAAAGTGATTTAAGCAAATCGACTTACCTTTAAAAATATTGACATACTAGTGGCTACGGAAAAACCTAATAAAACAAATTAACCTATTTTCTGATATTAGTTGAACACTTAATTAGAATAATTGTTCTTATTTTTAAATGCAACATCCTGTATATGACCAGTTCTCAGAAATTTACGAAAATGAGGGAACGATAAAATCGCACATAACCTACAAAAAAGGATTGTGTGTAACTTCAAATTAAATTACTCCTCAAGACAAGTTTTCTTTTTTTCAAAACATGGGAAATGAAATACTGTTTATAACAAAATAAAATAACTACCTTTGCCTAATTTAAAGTGAGGAAATTATAATTTTTTTATAGGACCCAGAAAAAAATATTTTTTTAATGATTTATTTTTTGTACGTAATTGCAAGGATATTGTGCGTGTGTGTGTATACAATAAAGTATTTTTTAAGTTAGTAACGAGATTAATTTAATTATTATCATAAAACAAATTGAATTCATGATATAATATCTTTGTAATATTGGTTTTGGGACACGATGAGGAAATTATATTTAAGGTATTTAGTTAACTCCCCTTTTTAACTGAGAGATAAGAACATCTAAATAAGGTATGGCTTAAGTTGTCACAGTGTTACAGTTTTCGTAAAAAAAATACGAAGTTTATGATATAATGTTGATAACACATAAAACTAATTGTGGACACGATTTTCGTACATTTCTAAGAACCAGTCATATTTTATTTTTATCTGACGCAGAATAGAAAAGTACATAAGGCAAAATTAAAATTAATTAAATTAATTTTTTTTTATCAGGTAGCAAAATTTTTTTAAATTAAAATACTTCTATTCGTATTACCTCTAAAACAAACTAATAAAAGTCACCAACGATTTTTTAAAGTCAAAATAAGTTAATTTGTTTTATAAGGTCCTGCTATAGCAACTAATATGCCAATGTTTTTAAAAGTAGGGCAATTTGTCAAAAGTGTTTTAATTTTATTTTCTTCACTTACGTTTCAATAAAAGAAAAAAACACTACTTATAATTTTAATTATTGTAGTTTTATATTCTGTGTCCAATGATAAAAGGTGTTGCATTTAAAAACAAAAAGTTGGGCTAAATAGTCTGGAAGGCCATCGCAAAAAAGCAAGCCAATAAGATATAAGCATATATTTTTTTTAAATTACTATGAACTATGGTCAATTTAAAGCCGCACTGCTGCCTCAGCTCAGCGGGCTCAAATTGCATTTTTTTTGCCTTAAAAAATCGTAGAAAAACGTTTTTTTAGTATAACTCAAAAGATATTGATTAAAAAAAGGTATATAATTAAAATTAATGGCCTAATAAAACTACGTTATTTTGGTAATATATTTTTTTGTAGCCCTTTTAGTTTTTGATATAATAAGGATTAAACTTTAAAATAAAAACGCAAATATCTCAAAAACTAAAAGAGCTACAAAAAATAAATAAAGAAAAATTATGCGTTTTAATAAGCTCTTAGCTGGTTATATACACATTTTTAATAAAATAAGTAATAAAGGATATACATACAAGCAAAAAAGTAATTTTGTCCATAAAATATTTTTTTGGTACAAGTAAGTATACCAGCTCCGATCCATCCAAAAATTAATTCAAAATGTTCTCTTTATTGAATGAAACAAACTAATATACATGTGCCTCGAAGCAATGGGAGATAACCTGTTGGCATGGATAATTTATTTAATTTTTTTTTGTCCAATAATTGTATCCATTCCGATTCACGTAAGACTTTAACATAAATAAAATTTTCTTTAGTCTCTAATTAATATTATAAAAGACTAGTCAAAATAAGTTGATTTGGTTTATTAGGTTTTGCTCTAGCAACTTATATGTGAGACGATTTGCCAAAAGTATTTTTTATTTTATATTTTTTTATAATCCCTTTTTAAATAAAACAAAAAAATAATAATAATTTGTGTTAATATAGTTTTTTTTCTGCGTCCGATGACAATACAATATACAGCGTATTGCATTTAAAAACCAAAAGTAAGGATCGATTCCGACTAAATCGAAAGTCGACAAAAGGTAAGCCTAAAATTAAATTTCCCAAACAAATAAGATACACACAAATATAACAATGTGTTAGATCAGTATTCATTAGATTTTAAGCATCTACACTTAAATTTAAAAAATATATATTTGTTTTCTTTATCTAATAAATCTCTAAATTTAGGAAGATCCTTACTTAACAATATTACAAAAATAAACATATTTGTAACTAAATAAGCTAAATAACTAAAGTACAAGCAACAAAGTCTATCAATCCCTTTGTTTCATGCAGCCACAAATCGGCTTGATTGTAAAACAAGGATTGGTGGCATTAACAAGATGGAAGTGAAGTATAATCGCTGTAGAGATATGCAAAGCGATCTCGTTATTATAATCCTTGATGAGCATATTTCACAGGGGTTGGAGATAGCGTCGCGCCGTCCCGGCTGCGTTTTCATCCCCCCTGAATTAACGTTCAAAACGCCCGTTATCAGCCCGGGGCGCAATCTTTCGGACGCGTGCCGGGAATTATGATTGTTATTACTCATGTTGACAACGGCAATATGCTCCGGATAATGATAATAAATATTATTTTAATACCGTGTAACTTTGTGGCACAAAATGTTTTTAGAGGGATGCGCTGACAGGGTTTTAACGATGATCCCCATGTATTAGAGACGTATTTCTTGGTTTATCTCATTTTGGTTAGAACACGTGGCGATGAATGATTTGGTATGTCTGTATGGTGAATATATTTATATAAATTACTTATAAGTAATTTTAAGTTTTAGATATACGATTTGTCTTGGCTAGTGATCATACCAGAACTAAACAGAATTTACTTAAACCTAATAATGGATGTAAGTTCACTTACGTTTGAAAAAACCTTCAAAATTTTTAAAAATAAAACACTTAAAGTGATATTTCCACTGTTTATTGGTATACTATACGACATATGTTTCGCTATACTATAGCTTCCTCGGGTACTGTATGAACTGATACAAAAATATATTTTTTTTTAATTTTATTTTTGTATCAGTTCATACAGTACCCGAGGAAGCTATAGTATAGCGAAACATATTATAGTATACCAATAAACAGTGGAAATATCACTTTAAGTGTTTTATTTTTAAAAATTAAAATGGATTTCCATCAAGTAGCGATTTCGTCGATTAACAATCTTCAAAATTATATTTATTTCTTTTAATTAAAAATATACCTTTACTATTGCTACGGACTTAAAGATATCTCTTTGGTTTAATGTATTGTAGAAAGTTAGAATTATTAACCTATATTAAATAATTCTAACTTTCTACAATACATTAAACCAAAGAGATATCTTTAAGTCCGTAGCAATAGTGTTACATTATTAACCTATATTAAATAATGTATTCAAATAAATTACCTTTTTTTCATTCAGACGACTGTTGTGAAGAGTTCTGAAAACGCTAGAGTTATCCCTTTTGTATTTTTCTTGCATTCTGTATTAAAAGATTTCTTTTAGCTAACTCCATACTTTTCCACGTAACTATATAAGGTAATAGAAATCATCAAAAAAGTTATTATTAAATCGACTGTCGAGCTGTTTATTTGAACATAGTGGGAACTAAATAGTAAGCATACTTACGTTGCATTGTTGCCACCAGAGAGAAGTTTGTTAACCTCATTGCTTTTATAAAGGTGTAACACAACGATGCGTGTTTTTATACGAGGTGTTACGAAACACTATTTATATTTTTTAAGTGTAATTTAACATTTTTGCTGTAATAAAAAACAAATTTACCTAAATATTTTAATATTATTGAATAATAATAGTTATTTTGGACGTAAACGTAAAACAAAATGTCTGGGATTTTTCGAATAGAAACCCATTTTCTTGCCTAACTAACCAAGAAATGCGAATATCTTTGGTAGTCGCTTTATTTATATTAATTTTAAGTATACGTACCCAGAAAACTAATATATGTATCTTAGGATTTAAGTCTATTTGGATAAAGAGTTTGACATATATTAATCTGTGTTGATCCACCAACTAACCACGTCGGGGTCACCACCCAACCGCTGTTTGCACGTCGTTGTCGTGGTTGGGCCCAGTAGGATCTTTTGGAACATGCGCTAGAGTTGCTGGTTATCGGCAACTCTTGTTGCCACCGTACGGAACGGGATCCGAAGCTAAGGCGAACACAAGGCTTAACTCAAGGTGTTAGCATACCGTGCTGATGAGTGAATCCTGTGCCTTAAACAGGTGTCTCCAACGGTGCCTCTGAGACACAGGGTGACCTCTCAGAGTATCTAGCCTTACTGCGGT
This sequence comes from Listronotus oregonensis, assembly GCA_019359885.1. Lineage (NCBI taxonomy): Eukaryota > Metazoa > Arthropoda > Insecta > Coleoptera > Curculionidae > Listronotus > Listronotus oregonensis. The sequence goes on along the minus strand of JAHBCN010000576.1, from coordinate 119,985 downwards.
AATGTGGGGCTTTGCCGTGGTGGACAATTACTTCCCTATCTCCAAACAGATAGCGGACAGAACCGCTTTCATATGAAAAAAGTGACAAAGGTGCACTGACCGAAACGGATATATCCGTTTCGAGAGGTGCCACTTAAGGTCACAAGCAGACAAAGGTGCGCCGACCGAAACGGGCGAATCCGTTTCGAAAGGTGCCCCTGAAGTCACAGGCGCCTGTTTCACGGGGAAGGCTGATCCATCCCGAACAAACAGGAAAGGGATCCCTGAATCCCAACAGAAGGCGGTGTGGTGTACTTCTGCTTTGTACTTGGTTCGTAGTATCTGGTACACGTCAAGAAGTCAAACAAGAGACTTTGTATAAAACATACTTTAATATAAAAATAGAAAAATAGTATAAACTTATCTTACTGCATCTAAATACATCTAAATATATCTAATTATATCTAATCGTATCTAATCTTAATGTGTATAAATCAAGTTATTATATATATATTTAAACATTAAACAAACATCATTTAATATACACAGTTTACAATAATATATCAGTATTGTTATATAAACTAATATTTAAATAATAACATAACATAAAATACCTGTTAGCCTTCACGGTCAATGGCTTTGATACGTGCAATAGATTGATGACCTAACAAGTACTAGGGACTAACCTTTCAAGATTATATCCTTAGCCTTTTGTTTCAACCATAATCCATTACAGCGGACAGAACCTCTTTTTGTGGGGAAAAGGATTCCCTGGCTTTTAACAGAAAACGGAAAGAACTCAAGGTGTTAGCATACCGTGCTGATGAGTGAATGACATCCTGTGCCTTAAACAGGTGTCTCCAACGATGCCTCTGAGACACAGGGCGACCTCTCAGAGTATCTAGCCTTACTGCGGTAATACGGGGCTCTGCCGTGGTGGACAATAACTTCCCTAGCTCCAAACAGAAAGCGGAGAGAACCGCTTTCATAGGAAAAAAGTGACAAAGATGCACTGACCAAAACGGATAAATCCGTTTCGAGAGGTGCCACCCAAGGTCATAAGCAGACAAAGGTGCGCCGACCGAAACGGGTTAATCTGTTTCGAAAGGTGCCCCTGAAGTCACAGGCGCCTGTTTTACGGGGAAGGCTGATCCATCCCGAACAAACAGAAAAGGGATCCCTGAATCCCAACAGAAGGCGGACAGAACCTATTTTTGTGGGAAAAAGGATTCTCTGGCTTTTAACAGAAAACGGATAGAGCCGTTTTTATAGGGAAATGCCGGAGGAACGGCTCAGAAGGAACATCTGCTTCCTGTAACAAGGACCTGGTAGCTACCCACGTCACTATACCGGGAGAGGAGGGCATGACTAATCTAATCGTCTGCTCGTCATACTTTCCAGGAGACAGGGACACCAGAACACATATTGTGCTCGTGTCCGGTAGCGACACGAGTAAGAGGAGTTGTAAGAACTCTCTCCTAATCTGATATCGGATTCATTAGAAGTCTGATTCTATTGGGAGAAATATAAAAAGGGGTGAGCCACAATAGACCGAGCGGTCGCGGTGGAGGGCGTAAAAAGTCCACTCACTTTAAAACTACCTACCTACCATAGCTTACGTCTAGAAATCAACAAGAATAATCAAAATCTTATTGAGGCATTCCAAGTTAACTGTATGTGCTGACAAAAAAACCTTCTTATGTTTGTCGCAAGTGGTGTAAATTAGTTATTCCTCTATCCATCATGTCCCACATATGTTCTATGAAACTAGTCTTATGAAATCTTTGCAGCCACGGTAATATTATTTTGAGCATGTTAAGCTCAGTGTAGTATTGCTCTTCTTTTCAAGAGCTGGAAGTTATCCTATTTAAAAAAAAAAGATTTTAAAGGGTCTAAAAGTAAATAACGAGTAAAGTTTTAAATTCCTATAAGCACAGCGATCAGCTGTCATATTACGTCTAACTAAACTAAATTGTGTTTTAATACCGTACGTAATAGATTCATATCAAATTGTAGATTACGCCTTTTCTCGCGTCGTTTTCATTTTGATTGTTCTCTACACCATTGTACGAAAGAAAGTCCAATGATCGTATTAGGTAATAACAACATCATCATAGTTATTCTATGCTCCTAAACCTCTGATCGACATTAGATCTTGTAGTGAGAAAATCTTAAGGCCAAAAGTCTAAGCCAATGATCATCGTGTTCTGTAGTACGACTTAAGGAAGTCCAGTACCTCCTGCTCTTCTGGGCATTGTTCTTTAGTTTATGCTCGAAACTATGTAAGAATTTTATGTTGGTTCCTGTTCATCCTTGTATTACACATTACACTCTTAATTCAACCTCTCTTAAACTTAGTTAGCTGATGTGAATTCATTTGTTTTTAAACTCTAGGCATTATTACCAATTAAGTAAGCTCTGGATAAACCTGAACAAAGTGCTACACTAGCTGGGACTAAAAATATTAAAATCCGCATATGACTGCATATTATAGAATATAAAAAAATTGCACTATATTGTACTTATTAAGGTATCAAGGGTATTATAAGGATAATAACGCTTAAGGTCGAAGGTGATGGATATACGTTGACCGAAAGCGTTATTATCCTTAATACGCGTGGTGCCTTCAACGTTTAATGTCCGAATAAATATTCTTTATATAAGAAAAATTTGAATGAATTTTAAATGTATTAGTTTAAACCAAATCAAGTACTAGCATTTTCCTGAAAAAATTGTCGATACGTAATTGTGGTAACCATGGTTGTAAGTTATTTGTCAATAAGACAGCACATAAAAAATAATTTTGCGATTGAGGCATAAAAATGTCCGAAGTAGTGGAAAATACCCATCTCCCCCAAGATATTTTAGTGAAAGCTGCTAAAACTGAGCATGCGCTTGTGCCAGAAAAAACTAGGCGGATTTACGAGAAAGAATATTTCCATTTTGAGGCCTGGCTGACGGAACACTGCGTGGACCGTGTGGACGAAACCGTTTTGATGGCTTATTTTCAAGATTTGTCAGAGTCATATTCTCCAAATTCCCTTTGGACAAAGTTTTAAATGTTACGTAGATAGAAGAAGATAAGAAGTAATGAAAAGTTGATTTCTCTGCAACAGTTCCTAAAACTTGGGAGAAATTATCAGCCTAAAAAGTCAAAGGTTCTGACTCGCGGACAAGTTAAAACTTTTTTGAAAGAAGCGCCGACTGAAAAATATTTGGCAGATAAAGTTGCATTATTGATAGGTGTATTCGGAGCTTGTAGAAGAGACGAGCTTGTGAAAATGAAGTTTTCCGATGTGCGTGATATGGGTCAGCATATATTCATTGACATTCCACAAAGTAAAAATGGGCAAGGAAGGAGCTTTTTGGTTATTGATGACAGTGAAATGTGCGCAACAAAGTTAATTCGGGACTATGTGTTTTTGCGACCTAAAAGTGCATCTAGTGATAGGTTTTTTTTGTGCTATCGTGATGAACGATGTACTGTGCAGCCTATAGGTAAAAATACATTTGGAAATATACCCTTTAAGACTGCTACATATTTGGGTTTACCTGATGCTAAGGCGTACACAGGTCATTATTTAAGACGTACAGCGGCAACAATTCATTCTGATGCGGGAGGTAGTTCCGAGAGCTTAATGAGGTTAGGAGGGTACGTGAATGATAGTGAAAGCTCCAAATTGGCTAATGCTTCCCTTGTAGTTGGGAAGAGTATTACTTCAAGTAACACAGCAACTGCGGTGGGGTATGGAAATATGGAATTTTCCGGTCAGTTTGAAAATTGTACGTTTTACTTTAAAAAATAATTTGTATTATGATAAGTATATTGTGTAAGTATGTTTGTAGTTTCGTAATTAATGCTTAAGTGAAGATAATTTATTGTTTATTTATTGGTAAATTTGTAGGCCCTAGGGCGTTATTTTTTTTAATAACGCTCTAGGGTAATATTTCGTATTTAACTGACTTTGATATAATATTATTATTTGTAAAATAATATACCACTCGAACATTAAAATATTTATATCTTTAAAAAAATAATCCTAAGTGTTAAAAGGCTTTCAAGAAAATACATTTTTAATTTTTTTTTCTAGATATTTTTTTCTTTTCTTTAAGCACCTGCCATTCAGGCTTTAATAGAAACTTAAGAGTCAAAACCATGGAAACCTTTTTAACTAAAGAAAAATTTATTCTCTAAATAGTTGTAAGTGATTTTGGCGGCCTAGCTAGAAAAAAACTTTAAACGCTTTCTTTTTATGTTTTAAAAAAACAAGTATATAAATATATAATTACTTTTAAGGAGTGTCGATATTTCTATGTCACTAAGTATACTTACCTTACATGATGCAAAAAATGTTTTTCCATAGAAATATTTAATTATGCCACTAAAATATACTACCATAAATGTAATGTTTTAAGAACAGAAAAATATACAGGGTGCTGCAGCATAAATTTCTTTTTTTAAAACTTAATAAAACGCATTGTATGAATCAAGAAGTTTTAATTTGGTTTTTACAATGTTGATACATACCTAAAGTTTTGCTTTGAAGAGCAAATCACCTAGGTGACGTCCCTCATTCTCGATACATTGAGTTAACCGATTTCTGGCGCTTCTCATGACTCTTTCAATCATAGCAGGCGTTATGTTGGCAATTTCCTCCTGGATGTTGTTCTTTAAATCTTGAAGAGTCCTTGGACGGTCTACATAAACACGGGATTTTAAAAAACCCTATAGAAAAAAAAGTCACAAGCGGATAAATCAGGAGATCGTGCCGCACATTGCAAATCGCCCCTAATCAAAAAAGTTATACTGTCGCGCCAGAAATCCGTTTACTCAATATATCGAGACTAGGGGACGTCACCTACGGGATTTGCTCTTCAAAGCTATGTAAAATAAAACTATAGGTATCGTAAAACCCAAATTAAAACTTTCTGATTCAAACAATGGGTTTTATTTAGTTTTGAAAAAGGAAAGTTATGCTGCTGCACCCTGTATAATTTAGTCTTAAATAATCTCCGCTCCTAAAAGACCTTATCTTACCATATAAAATATATTTTATCAAGGTTGTTATTAGTTTGTGTTACATTCATTATTGCCCAGCACAATGTTAAAGTAACAAATTGTATTATTTTGCAACCCCAGCTTTCTTTCCACCTCGGATCGGTAGGTCGAGGCATTTGAATTTTAAGCAGTCATAAAATGGCTGATGTTAATTTTTCTCCAGAACCTAATATCGCGCGGGCCGATACGTGATAGGAAATTGTAATGTTTCGGTTCCGTTTACTGATTGGTGGAAACTTCGACATCTAATATTCGTATAGAGATGATACCTGTTCGTACGGAATTCTAGATTATTTCCTTTTGGTAATAGCGAAAACGTTTTTAACTTAGCATTAGGTATGCTAATTTTTGGTCTCTAGTAGTTTCATTATAGTTTATAATGAATTATCTGACTAAGAAGAATAGTAAGTACCCTGTGGAATTTTTAATTTAGGATGATTCATTAAAAATGTATTTGAGCTGGATAGCTAAGATTAAAGAAACAGATACAAATACAAATTACGGTCTACCTAAATAATAGGTCAAAGAATGAGGTTAATGAAAGCTAAACAATAAATAAAATAATAACCCAAATTTTTCTTTAAAACATTTAGGATATTTTGTTGAAAGAATTTTAATTAAGGCCTTTTCAGAATTTCCAAAAATAAAACAAACATTTAAAATATTATAATTATTGTTTAATTTACAAACTCAGTTTTTACACTTTTACTACGCTTTTATTAGCTTTACCTGTATGTATTTATGTAGCAGAATCTTTTAACTTAATTTTCACCAATTTTAAGCAGTCTGATTAACTTGAAATTTGTATATGTGTCAAGAGCCGATAACAATACAATTATTTTATAACTCCATTTTAATGTCTTAACTAAAATCTCCAGAATTAAAAAAATAATAAAATAACACTGACTCAAAATGAAAATACTTGCGCATTCGCCAATTTTGATGTTGTTTTGGCACAAAAATAAAGGAAAATAAATTATAGTTTAAATAACTAAAAAAACACGCTTTTTTAGCAAACCGAACTTAAAAGTAAAAAATAATTCACTTACAGTAAAAAAGCGGTGGGGGGAGGGCAATTTACTATATTTTCATTATAACTTTAATTTTGTAACTGGTTACCAATAAAATAATTGTAACATATAATATTAAGCACACTTTTTTACTATATTTAAATTATTTTCTACTTTTTAGTTAGTTTTTTACTACTTTTTCCATACAGGCGCCAATTGTATTATCGCAGCATCAGTTAATTTAAATAATACTTGGTTACCTTTGCTTAATGCTAAGGTTATTTTAGGAAAACCCAAAATTAATTAATTTACCACTTTTCTTATTTTTATTAATAAATTAATATGCCTCTCACAACTGAATACCCCATTGATGACATTACGTTATACATTTTCGAAAAAAGTCTCTTAGAATATCTACCAGAAAATCAACTATATCACGGATTATCCATGCAGAAAATTTGTAAACCTAGCGTTTTATGCCTATTCAAAATTTGTTGCAAAATGATTTTCCAGCCAGAATGAAATTCTGTCAGATATAATATCTCGAAAACGACTAGAAATATTAAGATCGACAAAAAATACTTTTGAAGTTAAGAAAAAGTGTATCTTTAAGAAAATTTTATCTGAACGTATAGTCTGTCTTAAAGTATATCGTTATGGCTTTTGACCAAAAACATTAAAAACAAGATAGACTCCATTATTTACATTTGATTGAAATCATACATTGGTATAGAGTTGCCAAATTCAGCGAAGTGGCTGATTATTTAAGGCCACTTGGACTCACTTGGTAATTCTCCTTATGCCAATTTACAAAAATTTTCTTGTTTACCTTAAAACTTTCTTAATTAAAATAAGTATAAACGAACTTCAAAACAAACAACCTTTTAATATCATAGTTTTTACTACTTTTAACAATATTTTTTATAAAAAATAAAAATAAAGTACAAATTTAATTTAAACATCGACAACTCCGCCATTATCGCGTAATGCGCGTTCACGTCATTTCATTCATTTTTGCCGTGTGCTGCATTGTCAGTTTTCGCTTGTGTTTGGAATAAGTGTGTTTACGATTTTGTGCTGTTAAACTAACCAAAACTTGATTTTTGTGTGTAAAAACATTTAATTGTGGGTCGATCGTGTCTTATTTGTAAGAAAAAGGATTATAAAAACCCAGAAGTGTCTTTTCACAGGTAATTAAAGTTATAGGTTATGTCAACCGCATGGCCAGTGGCCAGTGGCGTGGTTATAGCCGAATTTAATTTGTGTGTATGTTTGTTATTTATTATTAAGAATGTTGAAAAGGTTTTATTTTCTAATTAATACAATATCCTAAATAATTCTTGGTTAAGGGTATGAATGTTTATGCTTACTAAAATAATATGTTTCTATACGCTTAAATTAACAGTTTATATTTACTTCAGGTTTCCGACAAATTTGGAAAAAAAACGTGTGTGGCTCTCAGTTTTTGGTTTACAAGACAATAACAATGTTCCAAAGCAACCTGACATATGTTCAGATCATTTTGATGGAACGGATATTATTTGTCAACCTAATGGACGTAAACAGATAAGGCCAGATGCTTTACCGCGTGAAAATGTTTCCGTGTTTTTGCACTATCCCTCTTCTAGGTCAGTACATTAATTTCATTTATATTTATTGCTTAAAAGATAGAGTTTTAGTGGATTTAGCTCGAGCTCTAGCTTGCAGTCTACTGTTAGTGACGATGCCTCAATTGAAACTTCTCCTAATAGTGCACTTGGGTAAGTTTTACTTAGTTTTTTTTTCTAATTTTTTTTCCAACAATGTGTTTTATAATTATTTAATTTCTGGTATATTTAAAATAGGTTTCGCTCTTTAAAAAATCTATTTTTTTTGAAAGGTATATCAAAAATATAATTTAGAATGACGAAAAAAATATATCATACAAGTTTTAGTAGCCTGAGAGCTGGCAGCATTTTTTGGGTAAGTATTTGAGGCAAGCTGAAAACTTGTCATATACTTCTCCTATTAAACCCCAACACGGAACTGCAGACCTGGCTGGTGAGTAGCGGGGCTTAATCAATCCCTAAATTTTTAAAAATATTTATTTTTTTTCCAAAAATGTATTTAAGGCAATATGCAATATATGTTGTAGTTGAATGTTTAAAGAATTAAAAAAAATAATAAGCCAGACGATTTTGTGGGGGTTTTAACCTTGCCAGGCCCGTGCAAAATGTTTTGCAAAAAACATAAAAAAATGTATTTGAGGCAACTTGAAATTTTAATAGGGTATTATTTATAACTAAAAAATAAGATTCTCAAAAAGACAGATCATTTTGGTGGGACTTTCCATATGCCAGGTGATCTAAAAAATTATGTATAGTAGCGAAGTCACCTTGGATTATTACCTTGGAACCCAGCTGCTGTGTATAAAATTTAAAATAAACTATTAAACTTAATAGTTAATATCCTCTATAAAAATGTTTACCCCTCAAAAATTGCCGCTTTTTCCCTGGGGGTGAATTGCACCCCTTCTCGGGGGTGGAATTTTTTATCAAAAATAAATATGGAAGTGGATAGATTAAATAATTTTAAGCAACTTTTGTTTCATAAAGTTTTTTTCGAAAGGCATTACTTTTCGAGTTATTCGCATTTGAATATGTCAATTTTTCAACTAAAACAAACACGTTTTCAAACGGTTTTTCGCAAATAACTCAAAAAGTAAGCATTTTATCGAAAATATCATTCTTACAAAAAATATAGCTTATAAAAAATACCAAGAACGGTGGGCTTATGATGTCCATGGACCCAATACTATACGGAATTATAGCCTGTTGAAGGTTGGTTCTTATTCGTCAAATGCCAACATTAAAATACTTGAAGTAAATTTAAAAAATTAAAAACTTAGTACTTGTACTTGAAGTACTATTTAAGAGTACTTTGATAGCTCTGGGTATAAGTTTAAAAATGTTTTATTCGATAGATAAGCCCTTTTTGTACATATGTTTGATTAAATAAAAATATAAATATATTTTTCTTATAGCCTTATTTAATTTTTCCCTACAATATTGGAGGATATTAGAATAAATTTTTCTTCTTTTTAATGTGGGGTCACAAAGTTAACAACAAAATTGTAATTTAATTATCTTATTGGTAAAATGGTTAAAAGAAATATTCAAATGCATCATTTATGCGAAACCGCTAGTAATTTAAAGATTTTAAAGTAAAAACAAATTATTTAAAATGTACGCCACTGGTAAGTTTCTCTGGGCATCTGTGACAGTGTTGCCATTTTCCCACTTCGTGTATGACTGCGATAAGGCTATCATTCTTCTACTCATTTAAGAAAAGTTATCGAATGTCTGATTGTGTTTATCTGACATTTATGAATGAATTGTGTAGTCTATCTAGTTTTTAATGTTTTTGCTCTTGACCGACAATACCCCAATAAACCCTAAACGATTTTATTACTTATTGTTATTGGGTAAACCCACTATTTCAAAATAGCAGGGGTGGGCCAGGTATTTCTTGAGTATTAACCATAAGGTATATAAATATTTCGGCTAATATTTTAGTGACAGTGTTGAATAACCGTTTTTAGTGTGCGTTTCAAAAAAGTTGTTTTATAAGAATATAACTATGTCGCGTCGAAATCATTTGTCATTAGATGCAAAACAGGTTGTGAAATGTGTATGAAACTTTAATCCGTAGAGAACTAATTAAATAAGAAGCTTTAAAAGTAACCTGTCTACTTACAAAAACTCCAATATCATCGATAAGGGATATTATTATTAGTGAAGAATTGAACAAAAGAAAAAAACGTAGTGATTTTCAATCTCACCGTACAAACAATAGTGATCAGGACCTAATAGAAAGGAAAATATATTGTCTTTATAAAAGCGGAGTTATTCCCACTTTGGATAAACTGAAAAAGATGTTAGATGAAAACAAAACCAATATAAATATTAGCCGTGCTAACCTCCATAGAGTTGTTTGTAAAATGAGATTTAAATACCACAAAATAGACAAAAGACAAGTAGTAATGAAATCGCACAGATTACACACTTGGAGATTTAATCACCTTTAAGAAATTAAAAGATATGGGTTAGAAAACAGATCCATAATTAATCTTGATGAAACATGGTTCGATACCCACGAAACAGTATCCAAAGGATGGGTTGATTCCAGTCAAAACTGTCAGACGTAAGCACCTTCAAATAAAGGAAAACGCATTACCATAATACACGCTGGTTCAGAAGACGGATTTGTCCCAAATTGCTTGCAGTTGTCATCAAAGAATATTAGGGATTCTAGCTTGGATTATTATAAGGATACAAGTGCTGAACTTTTTAAAAACTGGTTTCAAAATTATCTTTAAAAAGATATTCCAAACAACAGTGTTATTTTCATGGATAACGCAAGCTACCACAGCCGTCTGCTACACAAAGCACCAGTTTCATCAAGTTCAAAAACTAAAATCCAGGAATATTTGTTAAAAAATGATATTTATTTTGAATTCAGTTACAAAAAGCGCCACTTTTGGAAGTCCTAAATTTATATGCAATTAAAAAACAATATGTATGTGATAATTTGGCTAAACAGGCTGGGCATACTGTCTTACGTCTTCCTCCGTATCACTGTAAGTTTAACCCCATAGAGCATTTGTGGAACCAAGTAAAATTAAAGATCAGAGTAAAAAATGTTACACCCACTTTAAGTCCCAGTGTTCTGAGTGTTATAAATTTAATAAAAATTACAATTACTAACATACCAGTTGAGAGCTGGAAAAATTCGTACAGCACATTATCAAAATTGAGGACTCTTACATTTCTATATAAAATAACATTAATCCTATTATAATTAACCTCAATGATTACTCTGATAGCAAAACAGAATTAAATTTAGATATTTAGATTAAAAAAGTAATTATGTAGAGATAATATAGTTATAAATTTATTAAAACTTTGCATATATTTAATTTCTTAATGTAATTATAAGATTGTACCTATCTAAATAAACAATAAATTATAAATATTTATATTAGAGTCAGTCCCTAAGATTCTGTCCTTTATTACCTACTGATTCGCAGTTTTATTGTTGTCGGCAGGTATAATCTATAAATGAAGGCAGAAGCTAACACCGTATACTATGAGACAGACTATACCTAATGTTATAGGTAAGAAAAAAAAGATTTATTAGACTTAGTGTGTTTAAGTAGCGCCCTATAAAGAAAATCTTAAAAATATTTAATGCTACGTTTACACGCTTGGCAAGTCGCGACAAAGCTCCATAAAACGCAAGCGTGTGAACGGGGTGTTTGGCTTGGCTTGCGTGAGCTTGCAAGAACTTGCCGTCGATTCGGGCAGGTGTTTTGATCCCAAATCAAAGAAGTTTGCAGCAAGCGCTTGGAACTCACTAACGCACTCGCAAGCGTGTGAACGGCATCCAAGTGTTTGTAAAGTTTTAGAGGTTGTCGGCGCTTGCCAGGCGTGTAAATGTAGCTTTAAGATTTTATTTAATTAGATAAGTTACATAGGTAAAAAAATAAGCAAATAAAAATTTGCTGTTAATAAGAAAACAATAACCACGTGGGCTCACTGTCACACGTGTACAGACAAGTCGACACTGGCATAGCATTTTTAATATATTATTTTAATATCGTTTATCTTCTAAAAGAGCACGCAGTTTATACGATACCCTTTCAGTGTTGCGGTCTGCAAGAGGCGAAGGAAATTTAGTAACATTATCTTGCCCAAAATACAAAAAAAAAAGTTAAATAAAGATATGGACCCTTTGCTGACCCTTAACTTAAATAAGACGATCCCGAGCATTCCAATAGAGTGGATCTTTGAAATATTGATTGCTGGCTCAAAACTCCATTACAGCAAGCAGGCAGCCGTGCAAATACACGGATACGGAGCCATTAATTAACGGTTAATTGAATTAATTACACTCATTATTTCACATCGGGCATTGTAGTAGCAAGACACCGAACGGCTAAACCCTGATTGAGACTAACGGCCCGAAAGGTCATTCCGCCAAATTGGTTTTTATTCCGCAGGACGTTATCTAAACCGCCACTGTCAAGGAGTCCCCAACTTTAACTCACTTAGCTCGATTTTCTTGCAAGTTTAATAGAGAACTACGATAAATTTCATGGAAGTATTATAAGGTCTAGTTTTTATGTATAAAAAAGAAGGAAATTATGTAGGGTACATTATAAGGTATAGCACATGAAAAGTATTTGGATCATTTTTTGCAAGTACTGATCTATGAATTTCTTTTTTTTTTAATATTAAGTTTGACCTCCCTTATTCAACTACATATCTATGTGAATTATTTTTGAAGAAAAAATAACTTTTTTAGAAGACAGAAGAGACCAAAAATCTAATGCAAGTATTCTTGCCGACGATAGTACTTATTCCTTATCTTTTACCTTAAACGCCGAAATGTCAGCTGACAACTCAATTTTTTGTATACAGGGCGATTCATGAGGAAATGTCAATACTTTAGGTACGTAGTCAGGGTACAAAAATAAACATAAAAGCATATATAAAAAATATGGGTCCGCAAGACCTTCGATTTAAAATACAGGGTGTTAAAATGTTTACTTAATTTTTCTATTTTTTTTTTCAAAATAAAATCTATGATAATGTAACTATTGGAGTAAAAATTGGTATCCGGGGGTTTTTTGGTATGACGGATTCGAATCTGATTTTATTACTGCTCTTACTTGTAGGGGAAGCCACCTACAAGTCTTTTTACTATTTTGAACAATCACAACTTTTTGGTACGGTCCTGTATTACATATTTAAGTAAATTAAATAATTGCTTTGTCATTTTTACGTCAAAAAGGTTAACTTGTTAAAAGTTGATATGAGCAACCGTTTTCGAGATATTTGGATTTAAAAAAATTACGACGGATCTAATTTTATTATAGCAAATTAAAAAAAAAAATAAAACACAATGTATAACTAAACCATATATATTTCAATTTTAAATAAAAATATTGTTCTTAAATTATGTTCTGCAAAACATAAGCTAGGGTTTATAATTTTTAAAAATTTCACCATTTACTTCTAAGCACATGGCAGCTCTGTGGTGAAGGCCTTGCGAACCCATATTTATATAGACTTTTATGTTTAATTTGGACCCTGAAGTATTGACATTTCCTCATGAATCACCCTGTATATCCAAAAGTTTTTTATCCTAACAAAAGACCAGAAATAAATTAAAACATATGCTTGTTGTAACCCAGTCGGATTTGATGCTAAGAAAATCATGATAGTAGTTTTAAAATCCAATATTCGAAAGCGTTGTTATAAACGAAATTAGAAATACGCGTACCGCCCGGGCGGCACGCGTCTTTTTTGAATAGGTGTTTATAACGCTCACAAGGAGACGGTCCGAAAAGTGCATCAAGTTATGGCCATACCAAGGCCCCCATCCCGATGGTAAAAGCACGATTCCCGAAAACAGAAGAAACCATCTTTTCAATCAAACGGCTGCAATACATCAGCGTTAAGGTGGAACCTCTTAACAAAAAACCTGAGGTTCCACAGTGCCACAAATGCCAGGGATTCTGGCACACTAAAAACTTCTGTCATGGACAGGCCCGCTGCGTGAAATGCGGTGCCGAGCACCTCTCAAATGAGTGCAAGAAACAGAAAGATACCCCGGCGACGTGCGCCAACTGCAATCAGCCTCATGCTGCAAACTACAGGGGATGTCCAAAATTCCCCAGACTACCTAAAAGCACTGCTCAACCCAAGCAATCCACCCCGGTAACCCAGAGCGTATCCTACGCTCAGAAGGTTGCCCCTAAAACAACTCTTACCCAAGTTTCTGTCTCACAAGGTCAGTTTCAGGCCCTCATGGACCGACTGGCTGCCTTCGAGGCGAAATTTGACGCCCTGAATGCTCAGTAAACTCCTCCCTCTTTCTTTTCCCTGTCCCTTGTCTTTGGAGTCTTTTATGGACAACAAAATTCGCCCAGTTAATCTTAATATCCTTTCATGGAATATCAATGGCATCATCCAAAATAAACATGAGTTGGAAGACATTCTTTCCCGCTATGAGATAGATGTAGCGACAATCCAGGAAACCAATCTTACCCCAAATCACCGTGTCTCCTTCAGAGATTATCTTGTGATACGCAATGACAAACCAAACATTCACCACTCAACAGCAATTCTTGTCAGAAAGTCATTGCAGTCCTACGCTTTACAAGAAGTGGATACCACCTTCATAAGAAATTCTGGCACCGCCATCATCACTAAATACCATGGCACTATCATGGTGCACTCTGTTTATAAGGCCCCACAGGATTTGATGTCTGAAAATGACATCACGTCTTTCCTGCCTGATAACAAAAACTGCATCCTTATTGGTGATCTAAACGCCAAAAGTCCTATCTGGAATAGTCGGCTGACGAATGCTTCAGGCAGACGACTAGCCCAATATGCCCTAGACACTGGGGCTACCATCATAGCCCCGGTCAGACCAACTTTTATCCTCCTCAAGACGGCTACCTTCCTGATGTCATAGACATTGCAATACTTAAAAATATTGCTTTTGACTATGATATCTCCACCCTAGATGAAGGCCCCACTGAACATAACCCTGTTCTGCTAACCCTTACTTCTGTGATACAGTCACAAGTAAACCCAAGTCCTTGCACTAGAATCAACTACCCTGCCTTACCACGTACCCTAAAGGCTACCATCACTCTCAAACCCTTTATACAAACCCGTGCCGACATCGACAGTGCGGTTCTAAGCCTGGAAACTGAACTGAAAACAGCCATTCAAAGTTGCACGACTGCAACCACCCGTCTGCTCTCAGAGCCCACCCACACTCAGTATCCTGCTCATATTCGAGCCTCCATCAACAACCGCAACCGAGCTAGACGCCTCTATAATCAGACTCGGTACCCCCCTCATAAACGTGCATACAATGAGCTATGCTATATGTTCGGTTCCGTTGTTGAGCTCACTACCGAGGGCCTGAACAGAAGAGAAGCGACGGGCGTTGTGCTATTCGATGTTGAAAAGGCTTTCGACAAGGTTTGGCATAATGGACTGTTATTCAAGCTGTACACCCTTGGCTATCCGACCTATATGATTAAAATTATTCAATCATATCTTAGAAACAGACAAATTCAAGTCAGAGTCAACTCAGCCCTCTCCACACCCAGAACACTAGAAGCCGGCGTACCGCAGGGCGCCGTGCTTGCCCCGCACTTGTTTAGTGTTTATACACATGACCTTCCTGCCTCGAATCTGACACACACGGCATTATATGCCGACGACACTGCCATCATTGCACGCTCCCAAAACCCTACTTTAGTCACTCGCCGACTTCAAGAGGCGACAAATAATCTCCATGAATTCTGCAATTCTTGGAAGATTAAAATCAACCCAAGCGATTCTTATTCATCGCAGACGCATACGCCCGGAAGACAACGTCATCCTAAACAACCACGCCATTCCCTGGACCGACACTGTCAAGTACCTCGGAGTCATTCTTGATTCTCGTCTCACGTTCAAGCCGCACATCGAAAAATGCTTACAGATGGGTCGCATGGCCCATTCCAAGCTACTACCACTCCTACACAGGAACAGCCCGCTAACTATCAGAAATAAACTTCTTCTGGTAAACTCAACCATTCGTCCAAGTATGTCTTATGCCTCCGTAGCCTGGGGCTACGCGTCAAAGTCATACATCTCAAGACTCACCTCTTTTCTAAACCGCATGTACAGAAATGCGGCCAACGTCCCCTGGTTTGTACGCAACATGCAAATTCAAAGAGAATTCGAACTCACACCCTTTGATTCTTTTATCAAAGAAAGAGCCAAAAACTCTACCTCATAGCTGAAAACCATCCAAACCCTCTGATCCGAGGACCATCTGGGTATGATCCAGCTCTCCAAAGGCCCCACAAAAGACCAAAAATTCAAATTTTGGACTAAGTATTTTAGGATGGTACCCGGTACCTACAGGAAGGACCCGGGTACCACCCACCCCTGGCCTCTCGGCCTAGCCACTTAAAAATCCGATTTCTGGATTGTCCCGAGTCACTGGGGCAAGGGCCCCAGCTTCTCAGTCACTCTTAAACCCCACTCCGCTAAGCCAGATTCCAGGCTAAGCCAAAAACTTCAAAACCCCAAACAACCGTGATAGCCAACATGGCAAACACGTAGTGAGGACTTGCTCAGCCAAAAGGAGAGCGAGGGGTGGTTGGCAAGCCTAGGGGGAGTTCGGAGGGCCTGTAAGCCCTACGGGATCCTTCCAGGTGGGACCCTTACTACTACACTTTGCGTGCTTATAGTGTGGGTAGGTACCAAGCAAACACCAAAATTGTAGGTGCCAACTTGGCTTCATTTTAGAGAAATGACCAGTAAAAAAATTGACAATCAATTCGTAAATTTTAATCAATAACGATTCTGGTTCAAGTCCCTTCAAAATGTTTTTTTCCTTTTTTCGTGTAAAGTGTTTAAAATTTATAACTTACTATTAAAAAATTGCAAGACAACCATGCATGTAATAATGACATTTCACCTATCTTTGGAAGGTGGAAAGTTGACGTTTTTTGACTTCTACTTTCCACCCGGGTGGAAATGCTAATTTTTCACCCGGTTGGAATGTATTTTTGTTTTTTTTTGTAATTTCATTGAATATTGATATCTAAAAATGGTATAGTGACACACGAACATACGCATTCTAATAATAATAATAATATTCTCGAGTTTCTGGTGGAGTAGCAGCAAACTCAAATTCCTAATCTAATTATTATTATTTTTTTGAATTGCGAAATTAAAACAAATTACTATTCAAATTTAAGGTCTATCTTACACTGTATGTATTGACACTTTGACATCCCGTTACCATGACAACGATAAAAATTGCGAAGCACGGCCGCCTAATAACATTATTACCGGATCAATATTCATAATTTTAATTTAAAATAATAGGAAATGAATAAAGTGGTTGTAAATAAAATAGAATACAAACCTCGGTGGAAAGTTTCATTTCTGTCTCGAGAAGTATAGTAGACCTCGGCTGCGCCTCGTTCTACTAACGCATCTCTAGACAGAAATGAAACACTTTCCACCTGGGTATGTAATATACTATTACGCGCGTTTATTAATTAAAATTTACAAATTGAATGCCATTTTTTTTTGACTTACGATTTCTTTAAAACGAAGCCGAGTTGGCGTCTACAGTTTTGGGGTTTGGTTGGTACCTACTATAAGCACGCGAAGTAAAAGCCCATAACTCGATGCACCCTTCGGACCGTCCCGTCCCCTCGTTAGATTAGCAATTTTTATATCTCATGAACAGAGTGTCGCGTCGGGTCAAAGTGGGAACTAGCGGGATCGACAGAGAATATACAAAAAATTGTGTTATTGTGTATGTATGTATGTGACTTTGAAACACGATACAGGTTGCATTTTTTAAGCTAGCGACTTAAAATTTCCTATCAAAATGGCCCTTATAGCCTTTCATAGCCTGTTGAAATTGGGCATCATATGTGGTACCGTTTGGGTATCATCGCCATTTTTCGAGAAAAAAGTTGCCATTACTATGAACCACGCTACATATCGCTTTTTTTAAGTTGGCGACTTAAAATTTTGTTTTAAATATGGGACTTTAAAGCCTTTAAAAGCCTATTGAAGGTGGGTACCATAGGTGGTACCGTTCGAGTACCATTACTATTTTAGGATAAAAACAGGGTCATTTTTGGACGAACATTTTTGACCATTAGAAGCTGAACTACCTTTAAATTATATTATTTATAGAGTAAAGCAAATTTCCAGAACAATAATTTTCTAAATGGTCATACTAGAAACTTTGAAAATTTCACATTTTTTTACGGTTACTGGGGCGTTACTTCAAAAAGCTACTTTATTTTAGAAATCCACTAGGACGCGATTCTTTTATTAAAGTTTCTATAGAGAGCAAATTTTTAGGCTTCCTATTGTACAGGGTGAGTCACAAAGCGCGCAAGCTAGAAAACATTGTACAGGCCGCATTTTTGAAGCTAGCGATTTTAAATGTTTAAACAAGATTCCTCTTCACTAACCCTTACAGTCCATAAAAATTCAACGTAGTAGGTGGTACCATTTGAAAACGAAAACTTTACAAATAAAAGGCAGAATGTAGCAAATGTCTGGTAGGATATTTTCCTAACTGGTCATCTATTAAAATTTGAACTACAACGAAAAAAAATCGAAAAAATCTAAAAATGTTTATATTTTCTGAAATTTTGTACAGTTTTTATACGGTAAAAGATAGAAAGTTTTAATTTAAAATAGAAAAAAATATATATTTAAACGTTTTTTATTAAACACAATTAACTAAATTTAAGCACCCCTAGCTAGAAAACGGTATCTCCAGTTATCAGACGGTCGGTGGATTATAAAACAACAACTTCAGGATGATGCAAAGTGACCAAATGATCCCCATTTGTAAAACGTCGTAATCTATAGGAAATTTTAAAAAATAAAATTTTTTTAGTTTTTTGTAAAATATTTGCATATTTTTAATTTTGTTCTTGAAAATGTGACCTTGAATCGACAAAATAAATATGTTACAGTACTTCTTGTAATTTTTTTATCAAGGTGTAAATTGTTGTCCTACTAATTCTACAGAGTGTTTTATAAAGCATGAAAAATTTTGATTTTTTTCAAAAAACAAGAAATTTTTATACATTATTTTTTATTACGGGAAAACTATTGATGCTAAAATTTTGAAATATTTCTGGCATATTTTCCAGTGCTTGTACTATAACACATTAAAAATTCAACAGGCTAGAGTAAATATTTTCAAAGATATAAATTTTTGAATTTCGCGCTACAAGTGTCGTTTTATTTATAAATATTTCTTTAGATCGTTTAATTGCCTTTTAGAAACCTTCCTACCATTTGCCACTATGACACTTAAAAATCGTTAAAAAAATACAAATTTGTGCTCCAAAATCGCAATTTTTTACCTTTTATATTCAACTAGAAGGCTGTAAATAGTCGCCAAAAGCTGTTGTCACACACGTGAAGGTCGTATGTACAAGGTTGGTTTAAAATGATTTAAGCCGTTAGTTGATTCTAAGCTTGTGACTTTATTCGTAATTTAAAATAAAAATCTGGTATACTGGTTAAAAACTATAATTTGATTTAAAATTTAAATCATCCCTCGTAAATGTCTCTTGCTCTCCCAAACTGGCTTTTCTAAGCGATATTTTGTATTGAGACAAGGGCATAGTTTCGTATAAAACTGTATATGGGTCCTGAAAAATTCCAAATTTTCTGATCAATGCTAAAATTTTGTTAAATCTTTTGCCTTTCGCGTGCGTATGCAAGCCATTGCGTGTGTTTTGGTAAACGGGTACTTTTCTGTTATAATAAAATTATAAATTACAAGTAATATTTTTAAGAGTTAAATAAACAAGGCTTTTTTATGCTTTATGCAGGTTGTAACTATAATAAGCAAAAAATTATAAAAATATTAAGTAATATTATATACTGGGTTGGGTTAATGGCGTTTATAACTTTACCCTTATTACGTCTTACGGGCGTGGCGTTAATATACGCGTAAAGTCCAAACAGCGCCTTATGTGCGCGCTAGTCCAGATAAGCGAGCTCGGCGTCAGCCGATCTTGTTATCATTTCCAATCAGTAATTTGACGGCAACGATAGAGGGAGATTTTAGACATATTTTCAAAATATTTGTATAAATCCAGAGTGGCTACAAAAATAAATGGTGAAGTAACCTACGTTTTTTTACTGAAATTCTGTGCGATTTGGTAAGCTAAAGGTCCAGTGTCCCCGACAGGGTACTTTTTTTGCTTATTTTCCTGTACCATGAGTCCGGCCTGGATGACATGTCTAGGACCTTAATGTTTCGTAATAGTTGTGTAATGGGTATAAAAACTATTGCGAAAATGCTATTTATATCGTGGAAAAAATAGTGTAATGGGCAATTCTTTGTAGGATCCAAAACCTTTTAAAAAACACAATAGAAAATAATATTTTTTTTAAATGGTTTCTAACAAATAAGTAAAAAAAACTGTATACTACTAAAAAGATTGGCAAAAAAATATGTACTATCTTTTAAACAAACTTGAAAATGTATATGATTTATATAAATACATGCCACACTGCCTAACTCTAACCAAGTCTGTCCTATGGTTTGCATGATCCGAATGTTCAGATATATAGAGCATCCCGTATTTTTTTACCATTGTCTGCAACTTGAAGCTATTCGACAGGTATATAAAAACAACATAAAAATAGATTAAAAGGATTTATTGCACTAAAACAAACAATTAAACTATATTTACTTTAAAAATTACAATCATAAAATTCTCCGACAAAGAATATGCTTAAACAGCTAATAACATTAAAACCACGTTACTTTAATTACTTATACGTATGGTATTGTAATGCGCAATCTAGAATTTTACAAAAATGTTAATTACCTTATATTTTACCAAATAGAGGTAGTTATCTTCATTATAGCTTTGTATTTATTACTGAAGATTCCAATAAGTATTTAAAACTGGTACCTTTATATAGTTTTCAATATATATTCCATGAAATATAGCCTCTTTTTGTAATGTCATTTCCATTAGGTACGGTTATAATTGATCAGAAAAAAACTAAGTGCATCGTGTAATACTGTTAATGGCACAAACATTACTGGTAAAGTCTTTTTACTACTTGCAATTAAAAATAAAACGTTATTCGATGCAGTCATACTACATATAATAACACTATGTGATTTTTAAAAAATATTTGTCCGTTTTATTTTTATTGCATGTGATTTTAGTTTTCTGCCATTTGAGTAAACAGAGGCTGAAGAAGCTTTTTAAAGTTTTGGCGAATTTCTAACCAGGACCCTAGCCAGAAGGGAGGGGGGAGTGGTACGCCCTTATGTAAAAAAAACATCTAACGCCATGTGTATGTAAAAATAATTGTTACAGCAGAAACCAATTATTATCTTTAAAGTTGTTATTTGCAGTGACCAGTTAGGTAGAAAAGCAAGCCTATTTAACTAATAAATATTGCTATTAGTACTATTTCCATTTTTATTAGCTGATGGTTTTGCCTTATATAAATAGTGATATTTTCCTACCTTACCTTAAAGTCACTCGGGTAAGAAAATGAAACTTCCATTTTCTAAATTCCTTAAATAAATTCCCTTAAAATAAAAGACCTGTAATAAATATTTTCTTTGTGGATACATCGTATCTTGAGAAAGGACAATGGCTATTGATGGGGTTTGTCCATGCGGAAAAGCACAGAAATGAAAAAGAGGGGAAGTATTATTCCTTCTTATGTGGTCCTTTTTAACGGCAACTAGATACGAATAATCTTATTCACACGTATAGTTTTTTTTTATCACACAATGTGTGTTTAAAATTAAATATATATATATATATATATATATATATATATATATATATATATATATATATTATATATATATATATATATATATATATATATATATATATATATATATATATATATATATATATATATATATATATATTTTATATATATATATATATATATATTATATATATATATATATATATATATATATATATATATATATATATATATATATATATATATATATATATATATATATATATATATATATATATATATATATATATATATATATATATATATATATATATATATAAATATATATATATTTTATGTATAATAATTTTTCATTTTATATTAGATTTAAGAAAACAGCCCAATAATATTGTACAAAGAGTAAATTATTTTAAATTTGTTAAAAATAAAATGAACCATGATCAGTGGTATATAATATGATGGTTTACATCTTACTTTAATAATATATAATTATTTTGGGTTTAACACATTTTTTTTGGAAAAGTATCACTTTTCTCAATATTTGTTTAATATTATCATTTCTTAGCGAACATGTTCGGGGTTATTTTATTATTAAAATTTATCACACTTGTTTTCTTAATAAAAATACTAATTTTATATAGCACGGTAAAATGTAATAAATCGAATTAAGTAGGACAGAAGAGTAGCAAAAATTTTATTTACTTTAATTTTTGGTCTTTGTTAAGGCTTAAATATCTTAATACGTTGTCGGAAAAAACACCATATTTGTCCCTACATCTTCGGTTTATCTTGTAAGAGTTTATACCTGCATACTAGAGTTTTTTCTCTTGACTATTTCACTAGAGTATTTTACACTGGCAAAATGTCGTAGCAACGACCTGTTTTTTACTGGCACAACTCTTATCTGCTCTTACCTGGACAAAACCAACATAATGGTTTCTCAGCGACAAAAATTGGGTAGGTTAAAGAAAAAACTATTGTCAGTTTGACAAGTCTGACAATAAACACTCTGTTTCTAGCTAAAATTTGACTGGTTTTCTTGTGAAACTCTTGTCGAATATTATTCGAGAAAAAAAATTTCTGCAAAATATTTCGTTCATGACATTTTTTACAAAAATAATTTTTCTACAATTTTTTTTCTCCTATGATGTTATATACGACAAATAAGCCTACATCGATATAATTTCCTTTTAATTAATGCATTTATTTTATAGTACAGACATTTAATTAACACTTAGAAGGTATAAAAGAAATTTAAAATAAACAATTTAATTTTGCGAAAATAACTACACTTTCCTTATATTTGGCTAATTAACGAAAACTTAGGTAGGGACACACTAGTGTTTATTTTATTCGCATTTAAAAATATGAACATTTCAGGGTAAAAAATTTGACTAGCGTCTAGACATACCACAAATATTTTGGCTCACGAGCTTTTTGACAGTGTTGACACATGAAACATGCTTTATTATGCAAGGACTCGGCTAAAAAATTACATTTTAATGCAAAAACTGGTGGTCTTTTTTAATATGTCCAAGCATTTTGATGTCTAAAATATAATTGGGGAGAATAAAAAGCCGCTTTCCTAATCAGAACTAACCATGAATGACTAGAACTTAGGGCTTTTAAATTTGTCTTAATTATCCTACATAGAAGTTAACAAAATTTTCACAACGTGTTAGAAAAAACCCAGGGAATATATAACTACACTTTAAAAAAATATATATAACTTCTTCCATATCAAAAATTATAAAATTTTGTTAATAACTCCTATGTGGGAATAATTTAGACAAATTCAAAAGCCCTAAGTTCTAGTCGGTCATGGTTAGTTCTGGTTAGCAAAGCGGCTATTTATTTTCCCCAATCATATTTCAGGCGTAAAAATGCGGGGACGTATTAGAAAAGACCCCAAATTATTACTTTACACATTAAAATTTATTTTTTTAGGTTATAACACTGTCAAAAAGCTCGTGAGCCAAAATATTCGGGGTATGTCTAGACGCTAGTGAGACGCCTTAAGAACTGCTGTAGCGAGTTCATTGCGGAAGTGAATACAAATAGGGCATTTCGAACGTCATTTTCGGTTGTTTTTTGTGTGTTCTGACAATGGTAGATCCAGAAATAATAATCGACATACGAAGATAATAAAAAAAATTTCTTGGTCTTTTCTTAGACGTGGATAAAGTGTATAAAAATGACCATTTTCTTTATTATTATTATATATCGGGAAGCAGGATAATAAAACGTAGTCACTTTAAAAGCATTCATTTTCATTTGTTCTTACCACTCATGAAGCGCGTTTATCAAATTGCGTTTGCGCGTGTTATGAACGACGCGCGTCATGATACGGGTTAAATAAACACTCGTGTGCCCCTAGCCTTAGAAGGACTTGTAGCACAAGTTGTACAATAACGTAAGTTATAAAATAATAAAAATATTTTTTTTTATTTATTTAGTTATTATTAACTTTATTTAAGTTCCCAATATGTCTGCATTTTTGTAATCCACGGAACTGCGCCTTACTAGACCACGCAGTACTGTCAACTTTGAATAGAAACACACAACGA
The DNA here is from genome assembly GCA_019359885.1 of Listronotus oregonensis. Classification (NCBI taxonomy): domain Eukaryota; kingdom Metazoa; phylum Arthropoda; class Insecta; order Coleoptera; family Curculionidae; genus Listronotus; species Listronotus oregonensis. The sequence continues at coordinate 95,999 of JAHBCN010000576.1, read as the reverse complement.
AACGAGGTGTTTTCAAGCGGTAACCGCACTTTATGTAGCTTATTTATTTTTCTATATAAAATATAAAATAAAGCATACTATTTTATTTTTTTTTTCAAAAAAGAAATATTTTCTCTAAGTTCTGAAGTCCTCAAATCAAGAAATAGGTATTGTATTACATTTTAGATGCTTGTGTTAATGTCTGTGCTTTATGTCCTACCACAGGAGTAGAATGGACAAAAAATTTTTAGATAAATGGAACTTAGTTTTCATCACATTGTACATGGTACATGAACATATGTGTACAGGGTGGATCACATTGGACACTTTTAAAGGAAAACCCCCCTTTTAAAAAAAGAAGATAAAAACTAACGTCGGTGTCTGAAGCTCAATTTTTGTCAACAACATAATGGTAAAAACCACACATCGATATCTGTTACCGTTTCAGTCAAAAGGTGTTTTTCAAAAATGTGCATTTTCAAAAAATGCTAAAACTTTTTTGCTAAGGAAAATTTTAAGTTTCTGTAAAAATATTTCCAAAGCAACTTCTTACGTAGAATTTAATGGTTTAAGTATATTTTTTTAGAATTCATAATTTTGGCTAGCTGTTAATAGAAAATCTTTTTTTTATGGAACACCCTGAATATGTTTGAATAATTGAAAATAACTTGTAATTAGCACACTTGATATTTTGTTCGAATTCTCTTCGAAATAGAGTGTTTTTAAAAGTTCGCCCACTTTGAACAAGTAGGCTTTAGACGGCGCGGCCATGATACAGAAAACAAATGCTTACTGTTGATTGTCAAATTGTGGGTTTGGCTGTAAAGCCGCCAAGATTTGGGTTAATCCATCAAATAAATTTAAAATAAAAGTTGTAAATTATAAAAATGGGATATGATAGTTTGTTTTATATAAGCCGGGGAGAATGCAGAAGCAGCAAGCAATTTATACCACAACCAATATCCAGAAAAAAGACATCCTTTTAAGGATATTTTTGGAAGATTGTGACATAACCCAATTAATAGTGGCCAGTTTAAGAAAAAAAGGTCAAAACTGTATACAACAAACGGGGATAGGGAGTTAGAAGAAATAGTAGTTTTAGGAGCCGTTCAAAATAATCCCAAAACGTCAACACGAAATTTAAAAACATTAACAGAAATGATAAGATTTTATGTTAGACGAACTTTAAAGAAACACAAATATAAACCATACAGGACCAGAAAAGTGCATTATCTTGACCTGGATATTTTGAACGCCGCATAGATTTTTGTCGGTGGTTCCTGGAAAAATGTAACTCTGTCGCATTGAATTGTATTTGGAATGACGAAGCTTATATAAGCAGTTATATCTTGTATACTTGAGCGTAAAAAACCCTCATTCAGTAGTGGCACTAAAAAAATCAAGAAAGATTTTGGTTTAGTGTCTGGGCAGATATTTTTAGAGGTAGGGTTTTTGGCCAATTAATTTATGATGGCACCCTCAACTCTCAAAAATATTTGAAAATTTTAAGGCAACAAATAGAAACCCTTATTGGTGACCTGCCTCCAATGGAACTCGAAAACATATTTTCCACCAAGATGGGGCACCGCTTCACAACGCTGAAATTATTAGTAATTTTTTAGCAGGTTACTTAAACAATAATTGTATGGCCAACCAAGGTCCCACCCGTTGGCCAGTGAAGTCACCGGACTTAACGCCCTTGGATTTTTATCTTTGGGGAAGACTAAAGGACCTTATTTTTAAAGTACCCATACATTTTAGAAAAGAATTAAAAGTCACGGTTGTGAAAGGGTTTGCATCTCTCACCCTTCTTGAGTTGATGAATTGTGCGAGAAATTTTGGACAACGGTGCTGTCTGTGCGGAAGAGGTATCGAACATCAATTCGAACACCTCATGTAGCAAAATCTCTTGCCTTGGGTTACTACTGATTATTGTTATTTTATATTTCTTAAGTAAATCTTATTTTAAATATAGTCTAAATTGTTATAAATTTCTACATCATACTTTTAAATATAAGTTTTGTTTTAATTACCGCTAACAGCTATCAGTAAGTGTTTCTTCTCTGTATTATCGCCTCGCCGTCCAAAGCCTACTTGTTCAAAGTGGGTGAACTTTTAAAAACTCTTTGTTTGGAAAAGAACTCGAGCAAAATATCAAGTGTGTTATTACTGGAAAAGAAATTTTAAGTTGTTTCAAAATATGCAAAATATACAGGGTGTTCCATATAAAAAATCGTTTTTTGGTTAATAATTATAAAACTATTAATTCTCAAAAAAGTTGACTTGAAAATGTTTTACAGAAACTCAAAATTTTTTATAGCAGAAAAGTTACAGCGCTTTTTTAAAAATGCACATTTTTTAAAAACACTCTGTAACTATGAAACGGTAACAAATATCGATGTGCGGTTTGTACCATTATGTTATTGACGAAAATTAAGCTCCGACACCAACATTAGTTTTCGTCTATTCCTTTAAAAAGGGAGGTTTCTCTTTAAAACTGTCCAAGTTGGCCCACCCTGTACCTATATAACTTAAGAGTCAATTATAAATATCAAAGGTAAATAACATCTTCATGCAGTGGGAACAATTTTTAAAAAATTCTATTTGTAGTATTTGAAAATTATAGATTTTCTAAATAATGGACATACAGGACAAACAAACTGTAATTTTACTTCTTAAAATTTTAAAGTTCGTTTTGAAAAAAAATATGTTAATAGACAATAAGAGTTCTTTATATGTCCGTCTAAATTACCTTTGTATACTTAAAAAAATTAAGAATACAAAATTCTAAAGAGGCATTCAGATCCTAAAATCTTGGAAAAATAGAAAGCGATAGGTTAACATTATTGATGCTGGGCATTCATTACAGTCCGCGCCACGTTTGGTTTCTTAAATGGGAAACTTTTCCCTGGCTACGTATATTTATAAGTCTCCTCCCCCAACTAGGAGAAAGAAATAGGTGATGTCAAGACTTATGGGATGTTCGATAAGATTCATTTTGGGCCCGCTTCGCTAACTTAAATGGCTGGAGAGGTGTTTTTATAACCGGTCTCTACCTCGGCCTGTGGATTTATTACTGACGATGTAGCGAAATAAAGTACTCTATAGATTAAAATACGCCGTTGTTAAAGGCACGATCTGCACAAAAAGAGAAAATTATATTTATTTGGAGTGCATAAAAGGTTTTGCTCATTTTGTCTTTGAAAAAGGCAGTAAAATTAATTTCAGTTTGCAAGAACTTCGGTAATAAATTTTGTCGAGGACAATAAAATATAGAAGTTGCTTTTTAAAGATATTTATTGTAAATCCTAAATCTAAATACTTGTAGTTTAAATATGCATTCAATTTTTTTTAAACATAAAATTGTAAAAAAAAACTAAATTAAATGAATATCTTTTTTAAATTACGTAAAAGTTTTTTAAAACAATACTTATATTTATAATAGTAACTACTTTTACTATATAAAAGCAATTATTTTAACGGTACTAAAAAACCATAGTGTAGGAGGAGAAGAAAATATTTTCTATTTAACGTCATCTCTTTGAATAAATAAAAGTGCCCATTAGTGGAATTATTTACAACTAAATTTTATTTGAGGAATTTATAATTTTTATTAAAATTAAGTGTAACACATTTAAGGTCTGAGTTATTTAGAAATATTTTACACTTTTTCTACCTACGTAGAACTAAAATATACGTTTTATAAGAGCGCGTACGTAACAAAAGTGTAAAATAGTGTAAACTATTTTGAAATAACAAAGAGACCTTTTAAATCACACGTTTTTAAATTTTTATTAAGTTACCAAAATTAAATATAAACATTTTTATTCATACTCCGGTCAATCTAGAAATTCTAAGGTACGTAAATTAACACCAAGCTAAAAGTGAGTAAGATTGTTTAAAACATATTTAAAAATAACATTTTAAAAGTTCTCATCGTTCCGGTACGTGGAAAAAAAATGACCCGAGGTCAAAGATAAAAAAAAAATGGTTTTTCGCGCTTCTCTTTAAAACGGTAAGTTTTATCCTAAAATATTAACAAAAATTGTAGAACATAAAAATATCTATAAAAAAAGTATAAATTTTATATCCTAAAAGCCACCGTTCCTGAGATATAACGATTTAAAAAGTTGTAAGCGTCATTGAAAGCTTAAGTACGTCACGTACATACATCTCTGTAGCTGTAATATAAGTAGAAATAGTTTTCTATGGATGATTGTAACTTACATTTAAGTTATAAAATATACATAAGTATAATTATGAAAATTTGCTTTCTTTTTTGTATATACCGGGTGTTCAAATAAGAAAGAACGCCGGCTGTATCTCAGAAAATGTTTATCGCACAGCGTTGGGGAAAAATATTTTTAGTAAAAGTGGTCAAGACAGTGGAAATTGTTTTCAAGTTTCTGAAATGGCCGTTGGGGGGCGTAACTGAAATCTTGAATCTAAAAAAGTGATGTTTCTGTAAATTTTGCTATATTAACCTAACAAAAGATACATCATCTTTAAAGTCGAGCATAATTTGAACCTTTTTTGTTTGACAATTTTTGCTATATCTCTAAAAATAAAGTGGTGGGGGGTATTCAAAGGTTTTCGTTAAACCCACCCTGTATCTTCGAAACGGTTGAGCCGATTTTAACAAACTTAGGCTAGTTGCAAAGAGTTATTCTTGGGCTATAAATCCTAAAATATTTAAAGTTTTGTTAGTTTCACAAGTCGCCGCTAGAGGGCTTTTTTTGACTTTCCGACAGAAATGGTTAATTTTCTCAAAAGAATTAAATGTATTGGTATAATTTTTTCTTTATGAAAAAAGAGCTAAATAATGCCTTAACAAGCTCGCGAAAACCGCATCTCGATATCTTGTTCCTTACCTTAAATTTAGACCAAAGAAAATTTTATACGTCAATATCTCAAAAACTATAAAAGCTACAAGAAATTTTATAAAACATAAATTGTGTATTTGTACAATACCTCTAATTTAGATTAAATAATCTTTTCATCTTAATGCATTACTTTACGAGTTATAATCAAAAAAGCGAATTCTATGGGTATACCTTGAAAAAATTCTGAAAATTCGATATTTTGATTATAACTCGTAAAGTGTTGCATTCGGACGGAAATATTATAAAACCTAAATTAAAGGTTTTGTAAAAATACATAATTTATGTTATATAGTATTTCTTGTAGCATTTATAGTTTTTGAGATATTGACGTATAAAATATTCTTTGGCCTAAATTTTAGGTAAGGAACAAGATATCGAGATACGGGTTTCGTGAGCATATTTAGACATTATTTAGCTACTTTTTCATAAAGAAAAAATTATACCAATGCATTTAATTTTTTTTGAGAAAATTAACCATTTCTGTGGGGAATGTCGAAAATGCCCTCTAGGGCGACATTTGAAACAACAAAACTTCAAAATATTTGTTTATCACCAGAAACTTTTCAACTAACTCAGTTGTTGAAATCCCTTTCAAGAAAGGGTTTTTTTTACAAACCAAATTCTCCCCCCCACTTTTTTTTAAGAGATACGCAAAATTGTCGAAAAAGATTCAAATTATTCTCGCCAAAGATCAAGTATTTATTTGTTGGGTTAATATCAAATTACAAATCTTTTTTAATTAAGGTTGCAGTTTCCCCCCTAACCATTTTAGGAACGGCAAAAATTCCCAGTTATTTCCCTTAAATACACAAAATTATTTTTCCCCAACGTGCTTTAACACCCTACTTCACTAACAAGCCGTGAACAAGGAAATCTGGAACTATGCCTTCAGATCTAGCGACACACGTTTGCTGTTCTTTAGTCATATGATTTACGTTGAATGACCTGTTGCTCTGTTGTTTTTTTGATAAACCCTTTTTTTGAAAAAAATTTGAAGATAAAGACTAAACCTGTAAAAGGTCTTACTGTGTGAAATTTGTGAGTGACCGGACATTTTTTTCCGCAGACATTGCGTAAAAAAAAGAATACTGGGTGAAAAGTGCCGGTGTTATAAAGTACTTAAAATAAATGGCGGCAAATGAACTTGACATTTTGTGGTGGTGCTTTTTAAAAATAATTAAAATTGAAAGTGTGTTTTAATGATTCGTGTTTGGCTTTAATTTTGAAGGTATTTTTTAGTTATTTTTAAAAACAGTAACAAATATTAGCATTGGAAATTACCGTAAGTAGTAGGTATACAATTGATCATTTCTCTGTTAATTTTTAAGAAAATTTGTTACCTGGGTTGAAGCTTGGCATAAACTTGAAAACAATAATGGTCGCCTTACAAACGAACCTATTTTTACTTTGCCATAGTACCCTTTTTACTAGAAATAATTGACTATTCATTTTCAAAATTTGATTTGTCGTATATTTTACCAGGTAAATTTACTACTGAAAAGTTAGAAAAAGATTTGGAAAACAGACTTCTCGGAGGTTGTAATTACAATGTTAGCTTTGATGATATTTTAAATGCTGAGAAAAATTAGACTCAAACATATATTTAGAAGCGCTGCTGATGGTAATTTCTCTTTAGCTGAGATTAAAAAACAGGGAGACAGCTGTATCCAGGAAAATGATCTTGATTGGACAATACCTCAAAATAATTACACTGAAAAATTTTGTTTTTACTTGAAACTGAATACCTAGATGAATATGAAATTGACAAATCGGTACAAATTTATATAGCCGGTTATGCTGCCCACAAAATTGTAAAAAAAATAATAATTGTAACATCTGTGTTTCTTTTCTTGTTGAAAGTAAAACCTAATTGACGACAAATACTTTGATTGTCTACAACGTGGCGGTTTAAAGGTTCCTACAGAAATTGTTAAAGACGTTCTGTTCCATATGTGCGCGATTTTGAGAAAATTATTAATGACCCTGATACTGAGAGTGACTTCCTAAAAATGGAAAATCAAAAAGCTATCCTGTGTGATCTAACTAATTTAAGCACTAGACAACATGAAGGCTTTAATGATTTATGCTCGCAATGTATTTGTGGTAACGAGAACAAAAATATGTTCATTATGATGTGCTCTATATTTTCAAACATTCTTTTAAATAATTATGTTAAAAAAGAAATAACAAAAAAGCCACAGAAAAATCGGAAAAGGCTGAGTCAAAAAACAAAAAAGGAAACTAGACACATTTAATAAATAAATAAACAAAACTAAAAATAAGTACAATTACTAACTAAATGTTAAATTACACTTGTTTCCTTTACAACAGCATCATGTTCTTATGCCTTGACCTATGCACATAAATTAATTTGTTTTAGAGTTTAAATATTATATAAATATATTTATTTTTTCAATTATTATACTGATTTAATTATTTTAATGGAAATATCAAAACTATTTACGCGATCTTTGAATTGAGCCTTAAATGAATTTAAAAATACGCGCCTCGATACCCGGATCACTGCTCATCGCGCTCGAGGGAAACCGATCTGAATCTCTTGCCGGTTGCGGCGTTGCCAAGTGGTTGTTGACGGCTTGTAGTGAAGTAGGGCTGTGGTGATAAACATGTTTTGAGATGCAGCCGGTGCGGCATCCCTTCTTGTTTGGACACCCGGTACAGAGCTCCTAAAAAAGCAACCCGCTATCGATATGCATGTTTTATTAAAAACACTCAAAATAAAAAACAGGTGCAATTAGTTTGTCTTCCTCCAACCTTAGTTGCTGCTCATCAACATTTTATTCCTGGTATATTACCAAGTTAAAGCGTGGCTTGGTTATCAGCTAAATCCAAAAGATTGGGGTTGGAAGTTGGTCGATAATACATTAGAACCAATTCAGACTTTACTCCTACCTGTGCCGAAAGAACTGCTAAACCCAATTTTTTGCAACTTTTAAAAGGGATGCAGTGCTAAATGTGGTTGCAAAAAAAGTTGGAATGTTTTGTTTTCTATCATGAACGAATTGTCAAGGTCGTGTTCTAATGTTGATACGCCAACAGCAGATGATTTGTTTGATACTGACGAACCAACATGCGATACATCGCTATTGACACAATTCACTAACACCCAGGATGAGAAAGTAGAAGGAAATCAACAAGAAGAAAAAGAAGAAGAAGAATATCAAGAAGATCAAGAAGAAATACAACAAGAAGAAGTAATTAAAGATTATGTATCGGACGAATACATTTTTCTACGGTTTTTTAATTGCCGTCGCTTTTATCAATTTCAACTCTTGCGAATATCTGTTATTATGCAATAGTTTTCAGTTAAACATAATCACAACAGGCCCACTGGGAAAACCACGTTAAAAAACGCGCGAAGTATACTTCCTTAGAAGTTGGGGTGGAAACGTGTGCATTTGATTGATTGATTGATTGATAAACTAAATACATAAGTTGAGGTTTTGTCCGCCTCAACACTGCAGCCTACAGGGCTTGTTGTATCTCTTGTGTATTTGTTTCAGTTAAAAAGGTTTGACAACTTAGACAGGTGTAGTAGCTCTTTTACTGTTCTTTTCTGGTCTCCAGCCTCCTGGTGGTTAGTGTCCACCATGAGGTTTTGATTTGTTCTCCAGTATGTAAGTGCAGGGCACTCATATATGATGTGAGAGGCTGTCTCTTCCTCTTCGTCACATAGTCTGCAAATGGGTTCTTCTCTATAGATGCCCATAGTGTGCATCGGTTTTCTTAGGGTGCAGTATCCGGTTATTAATCCTGTCACTATTCTAATCTGATTCCTATTTAGTTTTAGTAGTTCACTTGTCAATGCTTTCGATGGTGAGTCCAACATTGATTTAGTGTGATTTTGCCTTGGAATGTGGTTCCAGTATGACTGATGTTGTGTTTACAATGACACTTTTTTAATCGTTATATCTCAGGAACAGTGGCTTCTAGGAAAAAAAAGCTTTTACCATTTCCATAGATAATTTTATGATCTATAATTTTTGTTTTAGGTAATTTTACGATAAAACTTACCGTTTTAGAGACAATCGCGAAGGCTTCATTTTTTGACCTTTGACCTCGAGTCAATTTTTCTCCACGTACCAAAACAATGGGGAATTGTAAAATGTTATTTTTAAATATGTTTTAAACAATTTTACTCACTTTCAGCTTGATGTAAATTTATGTACCTTTACTTTTATTTTTTTGTCGTATTTTACCGAACTATCACTATTTTACGCTTCTTAATATTTTTATTGTTATTTTGTCGTTTTTAAAAACATTTTACAGTTAGGTTTAAAAATTGATATTAAATTAATAAACACAACTTAGGGGAACTCTTAAAGGGTATACAGTACGTACTATTAGAGAGATATTCCAAATTTACGCTGGGCCGTTACACTCCGTTAAAACAGTAGTGGCATACAGCAAATCCAATTGGTTGACTGTGACTGTGACTGTGACTGCCACGTGGTTTCTGTTACAGTGTAGTAAAAATTATAACGAATTCGGCAATGATCGTAAAGCAAGTATAATAATATTGCATCTATGTACCTACGTGGCACTACGGCAGTCTAGCATGCCAAAATCTAATCTAAGTACGCATGTTGTTGCTAGCTACTCTACTATATTCGAAAATGTACGGTTGTTTAAAACGCATAACGCTGTAAGGGGTTCCCCACAATTTTGGAAAGTCTCAGTAATATATTAATATTGTGACATATTCTAATGTTAAGGTATCAAGTTTGGATTACCTCACATTAACAATTTCTTTATTTGATACTAAAATCGCATCATGTAGCTTGGTATATAAAATATACTAAACAGTCTAAAATCTTTAAACCTTATGTACTATTGTTTCTAAGAAAAAAACAAATCCTATTCTTTCAAAAATAATTTAAACAAATTAACAAAATTTATTATAATATAAACTAAAAAGTACGCCAAACAAGCAAAAAAGTTTAAATCAACCAACCTGTAACTCTAAAACTCGGAACGACGCGACGCGCGGTTGGCAGCAGGATGGCCCAACAAATCTCGAAGGCACTATCATCTATCCTGCTAATTAAAACATATGTAATGGCAAAGTCTATTCTAGATTACGGCAGGACAACGTCGTACATCTGTATCTGTGCCAAGACACGGTGGTATATTGATCTCGAAGTGATCTCTAGGGTGCTTTATCTAATTTGTTTATGTATGTTTATTGCAATTTAGTTCCGTTTTTTTTTCTTTATTTTCTCTTAAAACTCAAGACAGCTTTTATGGTATGTTATGCTCATAATCCGCAAATTATAGTTGTAGTTCAATCATATTGCAAGAAATATGTGGGTTGTTTAGCAGTAGAAATATGGAGCATCTGGTAGTTGAATTCTTTTGTTATTTTAAAAACATAAGCAAAGGCAATTGTAGTTACCACTGATAGACAAACAGAACAATGTAAAATTTTTGGTAATAGGTTTGGGCGCTCGCTTGCTGAGATTCCTTGAGCGAGCGTCCATCGAGAGAATATACGTGCACACGCTGCTATATAAACGAACACTGTTGCCAAACCAACAAAAGAAGTAACAGAAAGCAGGAATTATTTCTGTCGAAAATAGGCTTCGAATTTATATTCGTTTTAATAATCTTAATCTTATTTTTTTATTTTTTTCTTTATTAAATAATAAAATTTTAATATTTAAACTTGTACTGTGGGGAATTATTTCCTAAAATATATTTATACCTAGTATAAGAATACACGTCGGTAAACATAATTTCAAATTTTTACAAATTCTATTTTTTTATTATAAGACATCCCTACATAACAAGAAATGTTTGTATAGGCTCATCTAATTTTATTTATTTTTTTTATAAATAAAATCCAAATAAACCATGTATTTTTTAGTTTATTGCTATTTGCAAATAAAGTGAGAATTATTAATTAAAGTGTGGCCATCAATGAAGCAAAAAACGGCTAGTTGTTTGGAGTTAAATAAAAAAAAACGTTTTTGTTTAATTCATAGCATATCGTATTGCCATTTGTGCGTTGTGATTTATTTGTGTTTTCCCTGTGGTAATTGAAATTTGTATTCTTGTTAAAATGTCGGGAAATCTATGTCAATATTATGACTGCCGAGTGAGTCGAAGAGCAGATAAAGTTAGGCTTTTTCGTTTTCCCTACAAGAATAGTACACTATGTAAGCAATTGATTATAAACTGTGGTTAGTATATTAAATCTATTTAGACTAATGAATATCTTATAATTATATGATCGACACCTAAAATTTAATAGGTGTTTAGAGTAACCTTTTGATAGTTATTAATTCAAATATTTAATATTTAAGTGAGTGACCACAAAAATCGCTTAAAAACTGCCTATTTTTCACATTTATTCATTTAGGAAAGGCAGTGCTTTTCGTTTTTTGCAAATTTTTAAAAATCACTTCTATTTTGGAGTTGGCAAGATGCCAAAACTAAAACATTGCAAAAATACAGTGGTATTAAAAGTTATTCTCACTGCAATTTTTGTTTCAAATGGACCTTGAAAAAATGAAATAACACATTTCCATCCCCGCGAAGGTGGTAAATTAACCCCCATGATCTATGTGGGGGTACAATCATCCCCTTAAATATATTAAATCATATACAACTTTAAAAATTGCAAAAAAATCTGATTTTTTGGACAATAATGAATAAAAATGTATATGATAGTCAACCACTCTTTTCTAAGGGTAAAACTACCCTTATCAGTGAGAAAAAATAAATGAAATTCTAGCTTTTACAAAAAAAGTCTTAGCTTCGTATTTTTTTGATCCAAGTATAAAAAGCAGGTGTACCTAGATTTTTTGAGATCACTTTTAATCAAAACCACCCCTGCAAGGCCAATTTAGGTCGCCGTTAATTTTAATTGGATAGTAATTTTTTTCTTATTCAATTATATTTTATATTCCTGCTTAAATAATCGGTATATTTAACTATGCACGGTACCTCTGAAGCATGGGTAAGATTAATAAAAATGTGAAAGGTAACGGGGCGAAATTGTATCTGCTCCCTTTCTCGAGATTTACAAAAAAAATCTTTTAAATTTTATAGAAAAAAATTATTTATTTTGAAAATAAAAATGCATTCATTTAAGTTTTGCAATTTCTAGTAATTTGTTTTATATTCCACGTGTAAAGACAAATATTTCATTTTTTAAAATATGAATTTAAAGATTTAACAAAAAAAAATTCTAAAAAACTTTTTAATTGAAAAATTAACATTTTTGATTTTTTTATTACTTTATTTTCGATAAACTTAAAAAATAAAAATATTTGTCGAATTAAAAAAATATTTATGTTGATTTTACATCCCAAAAAAGTGGGGTCGTGATTTTAAACAATTTCCAAATTTTTAGGATAAATAATTGTCTTTTATATTGTTCCTAAAAAATAGGTTTTGCGTAATATTTAAAAACTATACAATTTAGACCCAGCAACCCTTAAACTACGTAAATAAAGTTTTATAATAAAAGTACAATAAATATAAAAGAACTGATGTGACGATTATTTTTTTTATAATTGTATAAGATTGCTCAAAAGTCTGCTCTTTTTTGAAAAAATTATAGGACCTGTAATTTGATTTATATTATTGTTAATAATTTTTAAATATTTTTAGCAGCTTTTCCTTAACCCCTTGGGCTCACTAGCCAACCTATAGAAAATTTTAGTTCCATTCAGGACTTTTGAAACACTCTGTATTTACATTTTATATTAAATGATGCCCAATTGCACAATTATTACCTTTTCGTTTACACAAAAAAGGTAAATTCAATAAAAACTTCAATGTCATTATATATTAACAATAATAATTTATTTATTCACTAACAGCGGTGGCGTACTGGCTAGCTTACCAGCTTCTCAAATAGGTATGCGGTTTTTTGCATTTGATTCGTATGAACGGCAACAAACTTAAACAAATTTAATTAATGGGAAATGAAAAACTGGATTTGTGTATTAAAAAATGCATTTTTAAGTTTACAATTATATATTTTTTTCTAATTACAAACTATAAAATGCATTCTAAAAATTTATTTTCCTAATGCACAACGGCAGTTTTTCATTTCCCGTTAATAAAATTTGTTCACAAAATTTTTAGAGGTTCATACGAATCGAATACCAAAAACCGCATTTAAATCCATCTTACAGCACAAAAAATTCATTGTGCATTACTTCGTTTAATCGACTAATATCTATGCAAAAAGCAGTGTGTGGTTTTTGCGACATAAATATGTGCGGAGGGAGCCTACGCTTTAAATAGACTATGGCATAGTAAGAAGTCAAAACGGCAACGCTGAGAGGTACCTCTGCAGGTAAAAATTAAATATTCTTATTAAATTCGATTGTCGGCAAAAAGTCTTTATACAAAGGGACTGGGCGTCTATAGTGATAACTACAATTGTCTTTGACATAAGTAAACAGGGTTAAGCGTATGTTGTGTTTTAAAAAAATAACCCCCCTGCTAGTAAAAAAGTTTCCATAAGAATGCATTTTGCTATGCTACATACTTGGATTTAGTAATGTCGTTAAACCCTCTTTAGGGATCTATTTTAAAATAAAACTGTAGGTCAAGTATATCTTTCCTTCTTTGCTGTATTGCTATAATAAAAGTTTTTAATTTAAATATTTTAAGGAATTTCTACTTTCTCAGTAATGTGAAAATAAACAAAAACATTTAAAAACGATGTTTGTTGTGTAATTGGATGTTGCAATAGGATATTTAGAAAAACTGCCTTAAACTAAAAAATGTATTTGTATTATGCCGGCCACTCACGGAGAGGTCGACCTGTGCAGGTGTGCCTGCGCAGGTAGACCGGAGAGTATATTGGAATAGACCTTTGCAGTTTTTATAACCTGCGCAGGAGACCGTACCAAGATTGAAAATCAATTCTTTTAAGTTACACTTTATGGTGAATCTGGCCTTTCAAAAATATAAGTAAACAAGAGTTTTTATTCGACAAATCAAAAAATTGTCAACACGCATTTAATAAAAGTGTTCTTTATTGTTATGGCGGAGTCAGGTATTATTATTATTAGGCGTATATACAGGGTGACCCAGAATATGTGGGCAATCTCCCGGAATCTAATAGAAAACCTAAAAATATTATGACATGTTCCCAAAAACTTTTTTCCTATGACCCTCCCCTACCAGATACAGGTACATAACAGACGCCCCTGAAAATCGTTCTTGTTTAAATAACTTTTAAAATACTAGGCGTAATTTATTATTTTTTTTAATATGATGGTTACTAGATAAGTCTTCTTAAAATGAACTCAATAAATCATATTTGGCTTATTTAGTTTGCCAGGAAAGGACTAGCTCTGACACAATAAGAGCAATTTTTTTAACACCCTGTATGATGTTATTAAAATAAAAAAAAGGTATTCTTGATTGACATCAATAAAATCAACTATTTACGAGAAATAAAATATCATGGTTGGTAATTTTTTTTACATTATACAGGGTGTTTTCTATTCGTAATTTGTACGTTAATATGTGTGGAAATAATTTTTGGGTTCTTTTTAAGAAGAAAACTGCATATCAACCTATGTCCTAAACGTCTTAAATTTTGAGATAGGGGGTGGTAAAATTTTCAAAAATTAATCATTTATTATTAATATCTGTAATACCACTTTGAATATTTTAATGAAATTTAGCATAAATGTACTATGTATCAAGAAGCATTTTTTAGCGTACCACATTTCCTCCAGTGGCGTTCGTACAGAATTTGACCTGCCTATTTTGGCAAATAAAAAAAATGTGGTACACTAAAAATGCTTCTTGATCATTATGTACATTTATGCAAAGTTTTATTAAAATATCTAAAGTGGTATTACCGATATTAATAATAAATGATTTAGTTTTGAAAATTTTACCAACTTGTATCTCAAAAGTTAAGACGTTTAGGACATACGTTTATTCTTCAATGCATTAAATTATAATCACTGTATAAACTGGAACGCTTTAAGTATTTTAGCAAAGAAATTTGAAAACACTTGCTTGCCGTTTCAAATTCTAAGGTAATTCCAGAAAATCTCAAAATCAATAATTTACTCATCATCTTTCCTGTTTCTTAAAATGATACTTATCAAAACTAATATTTTGTTATATCTAATATAATGTTATAAATGAAAAAAATTATAAGAATTTTTAAAGTTTTTTAAAGCAAGATTTAAACAATTTTACATTTATATAGGTATTATAAGAGTTTTCGTCACTTTTTAAGTTTGTTTTATATATTAATAGCAGTGACCGACTTTTCACCTAACTGTTCATGGATTTTCTGATTTTAGATGGGTTTTTTGAGATTCTTTTTCAGGTGATCTGCAAGTTCCTAAGAATCAATCGACTTTGTGCGTTGCGAGGGTCTATAGGCTGTGACCTGGACCAAAGTGATCGCATCTTGCAGGTCAGGCCAGTACCCAAATAATACTTTCTAAAAATTTGTTTAAATTATATATGACGTATTAACCCTCAACTGGTTTGTTAATTTTATTATTACTTAATTAGTATGGTGGGGTCTTTTTTGACTCCACGTGGTCTTGTGGCAGTTTGCCAAGTATCAATAAAAATTCAATTTTTAACACTATTCAGAGGCCTTAAAAATGTTACTTTAAACCACTAGTGCCTTAAAGTAACATTTTAAAGCACTTGTGATAAAAGTGAAATGACAATTTTTGAAACGTAACGTCAACATTTATTTATTTACTAATATTTATATTAGTTGTACAATTCCAACAACTTGAAAAACAAATTCCTTCCACAGTTCCGTAGTTAAGGTGGATTGAACAGAAAAAACCGCATAGATGATCTACTGGCCGCTTCATCTATCTCTTTAAATGGATCGATGCAACCAATACTTTTCCCTACATTTTCTTCCATTACAAGTTGATTTTAAGTAAAAACTACAATAAGCTAAAACTGACACGATGTGTCAAATTTAAAGTAAACATGCCGTAACCAACCAGTATCAACAACGGTTGTTAGAATTCATCAATAAATGCCAACTTCAATAATTTTTATATACGATGTTATGTAAAACTATATCTTCCATTTTTTTAATAATTTAATTTTTAACTGCATTATTGCCTTTGTAAAAAAATATTGTATGATAGTTGTGTGAAAAGTACGTTTTAAGGGACTCATGTGAGTTGCAAAACTCGCTTCGCTCATTCTGCAAACTTTCACATTCGTACCTTAAAATAGTACTTTTACACTTTTTTTTGGTAATTAAAAAAAAAACTACCTGTTCCAATTAAATGATATTCTATTTTGGTATAGTTAATTGCGTCAAATAAATTATATACTTTTTATTAATAAGGAAAATGAAAAATTCGAATAATACCAAATTTTGCATTTTTTATTGAATACCTATATCAACAGATTGGCGTTTAAACATATTTGCTTTTTCCATTCTCATTGGCTATATTATGATAAATTAACAGGAGTGCACTAGTGGCTAAATATTTAAAAAATTCAATAATATATTTTTGTTTTTCTATTAAAAAAAGAAGCACGGTTTTACGAAAGGGATCAACCAGGCAGCAATACCATAAAACAGAAGCAATTCATTTCTGGAGCACGCACCCGGGATCTTATTATTATTCAATGATGTAGCAGCATCTTCACCGCACAGTTATGGCCCGCCCGAGCTGGAAAACTTCACGTAGCGAATGATCGTTCGATCCAGATATGCGCCGCTTTTATATAATGTATATTTTTCCACATATACCGCCTCTTTTCGCTGATAAGGGCTTTTTCTCCAAACGGCTTTTTTCTTTAAATGGCTTTTGTTGAGGTATCAAAATAAATAGGACTTTCGATTGGAAATCCTCGAGGGAAAGCTCTGAATATGTATTTTGAAAGAAAGAACTTTTGATTGAATTTCTAAAATGGATTATAAAAAAGCGAAATCCAAATTTCGTTCGAAACATTATGCGGAGAAAAGTTATGTTTAAATTAAAATTAAATTAAACATTTTTAACCCAGTTTGTGTAAATTCATTTGCACTAATTAACCACGAAGTGCCAGTTAGGAATTATGTGTTACCTAGACATTAATACGAAATCTGTTGAGTAAATTCCCAGAGATTACTTGAGAAAATCTTTAAAAAAAAAGTCTATACCACCGAATTTATTGTCATCATTATAGTAAGTCATAATAATATTATATTATAGTTTTATGGAATATGGCACCTTAAAAAGCTCTATCCCAACAAGTTGGTTAGCCTTTTAGGTTGATATCTAGAAGATTTTTATAGGGTTTGGCTTATGTTATGTTTAAAAAAATAACCACCACCCTGTTGGTAAAACGTTTCCATAAGAACGTATTTTTTATGCTACATAGTTGAATTTAGTACATTTATCTTAATTTTGTAAAACGTCTTTAATTCCGTGCGATTATTGTGCTGTGATGTTAAACTCTTTTCACTTTTTTCAGTAATTTTAATTTATTTTTGAAATGGTGTTTTATTTGCAGAGGTGTTTTTTTTGTTGTTTTATCTGGTTTACGATTTCTAATTAAATGTTCCAAACTTGCAATAAAATTACATAAATTATGGTTATACATTATCTCGGTGCCGCGCCGTCCTAGTCCTCAATTGAGAGAGATTGTCTTTCAGCGCCCTTTGGTTGACGCTCTCCACTTCATGTTAATTTTATTTAGGTTTTATGTTAAATAAATAATAATTACCAAATTGTTAGAAATTACATTTTATTGCAAACATGAATACTAATTGAATTCAAATTAAATAAAAGGACTCTTTTTTTAATTTTCGGTTGGAAATGGCCCCTTGCCACCTGGCGCCTAGAGCAACCACTTTTCTCGCTCTAAACCAAGGCCGGCGCTGCATTATCTTTATGGATTGTAGAGGTAAGGATCATCCTCTCTTATGGCTGTTTTGCTCAAAAAGTGGCCCCAGAATAGCACTAAATAGGAGGCGCTGGTGTAGCTAGGTGTAGTGAAGTGAACCAACGAGAACCAATGACTTTGATCGCAATATTTAAAGTACAGTTTAAATCAACAAGGTTATTGGTTTAGAACGGTTCTTGAGAACACCAGTGCCATCTTAATTTAGTGCAATTTGAGGAACATTTTTGTTACACAAAGATTGTGATTCTAGTCTTTAGAATCCATGATTATCTTAATACGATAAGCCTTTTCCCTTCCCAAATCGCCCCAATAATTGTCATCTTTAACATCGTTATTTTAAATTTTAACTACAAAAATAGAATATTACCGATTTAAATTTTTTAAAACCAAATTTAATTCTTCGTGGTCTACAGTTGAGATTAATTTTAACCATTCTGATATGCTATAACGTTAATGGAACTTATAATTAAGACTGTGTATTAAATAGGAATAAAATATTAAATAGCACTGTATGTCAAGTATTTTTTTTCTATGTATCTGCTGTATTGCTATAATAAAAAATTTAATTTAAATATTTTAAGGAATTTCTCCTGTCTCCTATTATTGTTAAAATAAACATAAATATTTAAAAACGATGTTTGTTGTGTAGAAAAGCTTCCATAAGCTAAAAAATGTATTTGTATTATGCCCCGGTAAGGTCGACCGTTGCAAGTGTGCCGGTGCAGGACACCGGAAATCAATTCTTTTGAGTTACACCGTATGGTGAACCTGTGCGTGTGTGTATGTTCTCCTGTCGCCTGCGTAGGTTTACAATACTATTCTAAGGTCTATCAATGCTAGTGCGTCGTCGTCAACTTCAATCGATGTCATAGCAAAACGAACTAAAGACCTTTCCGGCGTACCGGATCGTACCATACACGTTACGACACACCTGCACAGGTCGACCTCTTCGGTAAACCGTAGCGTATGGGGTGGGCAATAAGGATAAGTACTAAGACGTAAATATAATTTGAGGACGACATAGGAAATGCAATAAAGAACAAAATCATGCGTATTGTGGTTTGAAAAAATAACTTAAAAGATATACTGCATCTTTGTCAATTTTGTAGTGCCCGATATTTTATCGATAGCCGGAGTATAAAAATATAATAAAAGTAATGCAAAATCTGTCTGGGCGGGAACGGGATATCAGTGGCGTGATCCAGAATAAAATCTAAGCCATCTTAGTTAACACGTGTGGTAAACAGAACTGCCTTGATTTACTAATTATTTTGCTTATGCAAAAAGGTCTTTTTTATGGTTTAAAGAAAATATTTACACAAAATATATTATTTAAAAAGTGAAAGTTAAAGCCAAAATAAATTAAAGTTTAAAAACCTAAAAAATCTCGCTTATATAGCAAAGCCAACTAAAAAGTAAGCAATATTTTTTAAGTATAAAGGGTTTGCGTTACAGGGATAGAAAGGCCAATAATCAGTTATAACAAGATAATTTAGAATAAGATTAAAATAAAAATTGAGTTGTTATTAAAACAATTCAATTATGGCAAAAAAGCATGGGAGGCAATTTACTATATTTTCATAATACAACGAACAAGGAAGTTAAGTTAAAATTCAGTTGCACGCAACGAATAATAACTTATAAAAGAACATATTTACCTAAGTCCAGTAGTCGGGTGTTAAGCGAAGACATATAACATACTTATTATCCCAGTTTAAATACATGTAAAATATTATAAAAATCAGCAACCAATTTCAAAAAGTTGTTAATTGCCCCTCAGACAAAAGGGGAAAAACGGTTTACAACAGGGTAGTTCAGATAGTTTAAATGTGTGACTAAATACTATTGAATATTTTACTGCGTGCGTCTTACCCATTTTAAGATTATTCAACGTAACACATTCATTTAATAAGTAATCCTTTTATTCTTTTTAAACCGTTTTATGCTTTCGGGCGCCCTGATTATAGAGTTGCAGAACGGAGTAGTAATCTCTGCTTAAAAACTAGGTAGCTTTTAGCTGAGATACAACTTTATGCAGTCTGAGAGTGCCTCTGCCTATTCGGTTATTAAATAATATTTTGGTAAATGCGCTGGGATCCATATGATTAAATATTTTAAAGTCTTTTTAACATCAAAGCCTCAATTAACGTTCTACTGTAATTTTAAAATATTACTTCACAAAGCGTCTCCTAGCCATATGGGCGGTATTTAAATTTAGCTTCCGAACGCAGCGAGCATTTGCTTAGGACCAAGTATCCCATTTAGTCACGTGGTTTTTGACAGTTGACGGCCATCATTTTGCTAGTAACCTTAAAAATATACCTAGCCCACGTGAACTAGATCACTTTTTGCATAGATATTCGTCCCAATATCCAAAATTAGTCACGTGGTTTTTGACGGGTGGCAGTTGACTAGTGACAGCTGCCATTTTGATCCTAACTTTAAAATATATACCTAGTCCAAGTAAGCGTGCGGATTGGCCGCCTTCGTAGCTAAATCCCCAGTAGCTAATGTGAAAGGTGACTAGCGCCTGATGTAGGTAGTGCCAAAGGTAGCGAATGCCTATGTAACTAATGCCAATTAGTAGCTAATACCAACCGGTAGCTAATGTCAGCAGCTAACTTTAGGTCAGTAGCTAAGGCTACATTCCAATCCTACTTTCTTTGCTAGGGAACCAAAACCATTTAAATGACTCCTAAGTTGGATTGTGCAATCTGAAATGAACCTTTGGTTCCACTATCAAAACCGCATTTAACTGTTAACCATGTAGGCAAAGATTCCGTTAGGCAGTTCATTCTCTTGTTCTACCTTTAATTAAAAATTTTCTTACCATGTTTTTAATTTTATTTATTTAGGAAACACTTGCAGCATTGGTATTTTTTGCACACAAAAATTGTTTTATAAGAAAAAAAATTGGGCTAGAAACTTCACTTAATGATCTGGTAAGAAAACGTTTTTAATTGTTGAATTGACTATTTAACCTTAAGCAAAATTTATTTGAGTGAAGCCACACGCAATAGATTACTGTATAATATTATGATTTACTAGTAAAATACATAACCTCCTTTGTCAATATATCTAAAATTAACAATCTTGTAAAACACAAATATAGGGATGAACTAAAAATTTTAATAATTTATTAAACTACTTATTATTTAAAAATAGTAATTTATAATAAATATATGCACGCACAAGCTTCACATAAATCTATATTTAAAAGGTTAGGATGTTTCTGTTTAATAAACATGTTGAATAAACATAACTCGTTAGTAGATACTTAAAACATAATCATAAATGTCAGCTTTTTAATAAATGTTCTAAAAATCCTTAACATGTGTTGCACTTACACGAAGTGACTAAGTTTATTTAGCAGTAATGGCGTCAAATGCTCCAAGCTTTATATCTGAATTCAATGTGACTATGAAAGGACATTATTTAAGTTTTAAGTAGATTTCCTTTGGTAAAATATATATTTTTTTTTAAAACAAAATGCTAACTTTAATTAAATTTGACATCTATTTTAAAAAAGTTTCTTTTTACAAAATAAAAATGTTTTATCCGTTTTAAAAACCCTTAAATGTCCACATTTATTTTCTAAGCTAAATCTTTAGTTAAAGAAATGTTTTCCTATAAATGTGTATATTTAGTGATACTTTTAGAAAATTTCCTGGAAAGAATAAATGTAATTCTAAAAAGTTTCAGCAATCCAACAAAGATTTAGCTGAATGTATCGAAGCATAAAACATTTAAAAATTTATAATTAAAAGAAATGATAAATACCTTATCACATATATTAATCGATTCCTTGTTTTAGCAGATGACATTGAAGTAGAACCTAAATTTCCCAAAATTCGTAAAAAAAAATCCGCATCACTACGAGTAGAAGATAAAAAAATTGCAGAATCTTAGCAGAAATTTTACGTTCGTTTTAATTTAAATCAAAATACATATTTTAGTAATACTTTTACAGAATTTGCTGAAAAGAATAAATGTTATTCTAAAAAGTTCCAGCAATCTAGCAAAGATTAAGCTGAATGTATCGAATCATAAAACATTTAAAAATATATAATTAAAAGAAACGATAAATACATTATTACATATATTAATCAATTCCTGATTAGAGCACATGACATTAAAATAGAACCTAAATTTCCCAAAATTCGTAATAGAAAAAAACTCCGCTTCACTACGAGTACAGGATAAAAAAATTGCAGAATCTAAACAAAAATTTTAAGTCCGTTTTTATTTAAAAATTATGTATATTGCCATACATTCAGTAGGAAGATATTGTGATTTTTTGAAAAGCTTTTTTTATTATTAAGGTTTTTACATTTAGAAATTACCACCAAGTTTAGAAACCGTTTTTTTTATATAGATATTAAACTCTTAATAAATAAACAAGGAACAACAAATGGAATCTTGGACGGTGGCGGTATTTTAAATCACACAGTAAACTACTATTTTTGGAAAATCCATTTTCCAACGTTGGGCAGGTGAAGTCAATATAAATTTTATATCATATATCATATAAGTCAAGATTATACACCACATTTCAACAATTTACCACAACAAGCATTTAAAATTTCTAGACTAAACAACTAAGTGCTGCTTCGAGTAAAAAGATTCTCAAAAATTAGGTTTAATTAAAAAAATTTTTTAGATCAACAATCTTACAAAAAGGGCTTTAATTTTTGTTGCACGTGACATTTGTGAAGCGCTAGATGTTTCAAATTTATAAGATGTATTGGCTTGTAAGAAAGCTTTATTGTATAATTGTTTTACAGATTAAAAGAAATATAATAACCCTTTTTTGTTCTTGTCTTGGGTCAAGTGTTATTATTTTTGAAATATAATTTTGTCTTTTTACTGAAAATAATACACAGATGTACAAAAGTTTTAGATTGTACTTTTGTAAGAACAAAATACATATTTTTACATATTGACCTTTTTACTTTTTATCATTTTATACACAATGGAGAGCAATAAATTCAAAAAATGTAAAGCATATTTAAAAGGGTGGGCAATTTTAATTTTTATGTAGCCGGCGGGCAGTTTAGGATCGTCACTGCCCTTAAATGTATCTTCTTAAAACATTTAGTGACTTACTCGTGGGTATTTAATTTCGTACTGGTTTTGTTTTTCATATAGTTTTTTTTATTCCAATGATTAGGTCCGTATTTAAGACATCCTCAACTTTTTTAAAGATACTAAGATTGGTGTATTCTAAATGATATATATCAAAATATACAACATATTACCATTATGGATCTTAAAGTGTTTGGCAAAACACAACATTTTACTTAACAGACACCAGACTGTCTGGATTTAATCACAGAAGATCTACAGGTGATTTTTCTTTCCTTTGTCTTACACGACTGGAACAAGTCCCTTGAGTTTCTAAGTGAATCCCAGATCGTTGCTCTTGATAAAGCCAAAGCTTTTGATCAGGTCTGGCATGATGAGCTTCTTAACAAATTGCCTTTCTACGGTCTTCCACCTAAGCTTTGTTCTTGGCTCTTCAATTTCTTTTTAATCGACGTATATCAGTTATTGTAAATGGTCATTTTTTCCAATTTCTACCAAATAATGCTGGGGCACCCCAGGGCACGGTACTGGCACCAACTATGTTTCTTCTTCACATTAACGATCATTTTTCTTTCACAAACAATCCTATGCATCGTTTGGCTGACGATAGTTCTCTACACTCTAATATTCAGTTCCTTAAGCCACCCTGTAATTCTGATTTGGAAAACAAGGCCGGTCAATGCAGGTATCTTTTTCACAAAACCTTTAACTAATCTTGGATTGAGGCGCCAAAAATCTTGACCAATTTAATGCCTATAGAGCACATTCGTGTTCGCTATCTCGAAAAAAGTCTTCCAGTGCTCCTACATTACAACATATAAGCGGCCAAGTTTTGCAGAACAAAAAATCGTTTGATCTCGTGGGAATTATTTTTGAGAATAACCTTAACTGGCACAAACACATAGCATTTATATCCTCGACAGCTTCAAAAGAGCTTGAATTCCTTTTTCGAATCAAAAAGAATTTCTCTTCTTCTAATCTGTATACTTTGGATGTATTCCAGATCAGACCCTGCTTAAAATATTGTCCTCATGTCTGGGGAATGGCGTCTCCTATAACACTTAGCATTCATGACTTCATTCAAGGAAGAGATGTTTGACTTATTAATGATCCCACACTTACAGAAAAAGTAAAGAGTTGGCCGGTATAATTTCTCCTTTAGCAGCTTCAACGGAGCAACACGTAGCCATTGTTTTTATCCTTTTACAGTTTAACTTGAGAGGCCCCGAAGTTCCCACTTTATTTGTTCCATCATCCCTAGAGTGTGCAGACTATAGAATCTGCTACCCGCAGAAGTTTTCCCCTTTCCTCCAAATCTCCAAATATAAACGAATAAACGTCCTTTTACCACACTTCAGACTCCCACGGTAGATTAGTATTTAGGCCTAAGCCTTCGTGGACTGTCTCAAGATTAAAACAAAAAAGGAAAACGATACCATAATTTTGAAACCAACAAAATTACTAGATTGTTTTATAGATGTGTTATTCGTCATAATCATAAAATTAACCAAAATTGCTGGATAATGTACGAGTCAGTTTAGCAATGTTTTATTTATTTTATTTTTAACCCTAATATAAACAGGGTATAAAGTGATACCAGAAACAAATAGATTTTTATCGTGTTCAAGCTTTGCGTGTTAAACATTCATTTAAAACCAGCACTTTAAAACATGTGTTACTATGACGATCGCTATGATTTAATGTGTGGTTTAATCTGCCAGGTTTAATTTCCTCAACAGTTTAATTTACTTTTCGGCTAATATTAACGTCAATAAGCAGCTATTAAATATAACTTATATTATATTTTAAAAAGGTGTGTATGCTTTGGATAAAACATTATACCTATTATTGACTTTTTAGCGATGTTTTTACAAAAAAATAATTGGAAGATCGTACTTGACTCAACACGTACTTCCGTTTTTTTTTTTCATATTGGGTTCCAGAGTATCTAGATTCTGTCCAATTCGCATGGATTTTTTAAATCAATTCATGGGTCTTCCATTAATAGGTTAACTCCAGTTGCAAATTTAAATATAATTTTTTTAAGTTGTTTTTTAATACTATTAGAATCCATCGACTTCCAATAAACGCCATTTTTTCAACGTGCGATGTCGCGTGGCCTCGCGAAGGTTAAAGTACAGACTTTGCGAGGATAAAAAAGGCAGTTTCTGTTTGACCTCCGATCAGTGAGGTGCTCGCGATAAATAAACTACATAGTTTTTTCCGGGAGGCGGCTGAAGGTGCTGTATCAACAGCTTTTACCATCGAGGATCAAGGAGAAACTCAAGCCAAACGATGGAGTCCTTCTTTAGGGGCTAAGCGCTGTGAACGTAGATTCCTATACCTGTTCCTTTCTGAGGGCCCCACGCACGAGGTATTTTCCTAATGGCGGAAGATGGTTGCGCGCTCAGCAGGGAAGGGCAGTACTGACAGAAAACGGTTATGCGTGATACCAGAAGCAGTCCTTGGTCGGACCACCATTGTTTGTGCCTTGCATCGATAATTTTTTTGCTAAGAATTCAAGTTTTGGAAAAGTTCGGAATTTCTGGGGGTTACAGAGCCCGACGATCCAGAAGTTCCACCTACAAAGCTCAGGAAAGCTCACGTTGACAACAACGTGTGTCTGGAACGGGGAAAGCTGGCGATTGCCGTGCAGCAAAGCCATACCGGGGGTATAAAAGCCCCCATTCAAGCAGCTCATAAAAAAAGGCTTCGATGGAGACTGGCTATACCTGTCGCGCTGTAACGTTCCTTTTTGACTAAGGTATGGTTGGTTGCAAACCTTTGTATAAGTAATTGTTTAACTAAAATTGTTTTAAAGTATTCTATCGAATAAATGACATTTATAATTGTATATTCTAAAAATCTTAACAATGTTTTTAAACTTTGGCAATAATTTAATGTAAATTAAAACATAATTGTTGTGGTTAGTTGTTGCTAAATGTTGCTAAATTTAGTAAAGTAAAATTTTAAGCGGTATTTTTGTTTTTTAAGATTTTTTTTCTATAAACCCTACATTAGAGTGATAGCTTCAGTTTAAACAGCTGATATAATAATTTGTTGTTTATATGTTTTGTTTTAGAAATAATTAATCACTAAGTAATAGTACTTTAGTATATAATAAACCATATTTAAAAATTATTTAATGTAGTGAAATTTTTTTATATAGTCTATTTTCATGTTTTCGGACAACACTTGCGTAATATTTTTGTCAGATCCGTTCTTTTTCTTCCGATAACAGAGGCAATATAAGCCACAAAACTCTTGTAATTTGGTCATTTTTAACTTATAAGCCCAGAATAAACTAATTTGCTAGACTAATAGTAAAAAGTGAATCTGTGATCTTTTAGTTCAAGATAAGTCATCTGTATCAGATAATCATTATGTTTCAATTACACTAGAATCTTGGACTTCCATTGCCTTTATTTGTGAATTGATACACAACGTTTCGGTTAGTGATGTATCTCCAACCGTTTTCAAGTGATAATGGTTGTAGATACATACCTAAACGTGATGAAAAAAAAATCATGGTCGTGGTCCCGAGAGGCTTAAGGGACCGTTAATCCTGAAACTGCATCCAAATCAAGCTAGCAATTTTTAAGCAGCAACGCCAAATCAAGTAAGAAATTGACATATAATATAAATTTATTTTTTAACTATGCGCTTTTCTACGTTAAAACCTTTGTGGAAAAATATGTTTTTAAAAAGTACAGAGTGGCCCGTTTATCTTGGGACACTACCTTATCTCATAAAATACACAAGATACAAAAAAAAAATAAAATAAAAGTTTCTTAGTTTAATTTATATTTTAACAATAATTTACTTTTGAATATACAGGATACTCTATTTTCTGTAGACACGTATCAACTTTAATTTAAATAGAACACCATATATATTATTACATCTTTTGATTCAACGTAAAATTCTAAACCTCTTTTATGTATATTCTTCTATACTTAAGTCTAACCGTTTTTGACATATTTTAAATGTTATATAAAAAATTTAGTTTACGAATCCTAAAATAATTATCAATGTAATAAGAAAGCCTTTATTATTTAATAGATTCGATCGATTAAATCTCTTATTGAAAAGGACCTACTTTATTTAGCATTAAAACTAAGGGTTAATTTGTGCAAAGTTGCTTATTCCAAAAATCATATAGTTTTCGAAATATTGGGTATTAATATTTTTCTATTTTATTAATAGCCGCCCATGACAGCGTTTAAAAAACAATCAAGTAGGTACTACAAAATTTCACTATTTGTTAAAAGATGCTTGTTTCTGCTTATCTTGCGACACTACCTGATCTCAGTAAATATATAAGAGATAAAGCAAAAAGTTACATGCAAAAATTAATTAGGTAATTTCAGTCTTTGAATTATTTCATTTTATTTTTTATATTTTAGACATTCTGTAGTACTTGATTGTCTTTTAAACGCTGCCATGGCCAACTATTAATAAAACTTAAGAGTCATATAATATTATTTTTGCAATAGAAAATATTATATTGCCAATATTTCGAAAACTACAAAATTTTGTAATAAGCAACTTTTCATAAACTCACCTTTATTTTTATCGCTTAATAAGATAAAAGTATAAAATTTGGGGTTTTTTATTTGAAAAAATTGATTTTTGGCAGTTTTCTTAATTTCATTTTTAATCTTATTTTTTGCATGCCCTGTATAAACAGTTATCAACATTTTATAAAAATCTATTAAAGTAGGTTCTTTTTTTATAAAATATTTAATAAAAATTAAATATTAAAGGCTTTCTTATACAAAAAAATTGATAATTATTTTAGAATCCGCAAACGTCATTTTTTATATAAAACTTAAAATATCTTAAAAACGGTTGGACTTAAGTATAGGACAATATACATCAAATATGTTAGAATTTTACGCTAAATCAAAAGATGCAATAATATATAGGGTGTTCCATTTTAATTAAGAAAGTTGATGCGTGTCCACGAAAAATAGAGTAACCTGTATATACAAAAGTAACATATTGTTAAAATATGAATTAAACTTTAACAGTTAATATATTAATTTATTGTTTTTATGTTTTGTTTTAAAAACAATTAATACTTTAGTAAAAGTGCTTTAATATATAACAAACTATATTTTAAAATATGTTTAATGTGTAAAATTTTTGTATACCTATAGTGTTTTCTGATGTGTAACACTTGCGTAATATTTCCGTCATATCCGTTCTCCTTTTTTTTTATCTTGGGACAATCCACGAAGGCTGATGCCTAAGTACTAACGTACCGTGGGTGGAGATTGGGAGGAGAAGGAAAAACTTCTGCGGGCAGCAGGTTCTATAGTCTTGACACTCTAGGGATGAAGAAACGAAGAAAGCGGAAAGTTCAGGGCCTCTCTAACTAAACTGTTAAAGGATGCATAAAAGTTGGACTACGTATTGTTCTGTTGGGAGCTGCGAGAGAAGGAATTATACTGGCCAATTCCTCTGAGCAGAAGCCGTAAAAATACCTATAGAAGAGCGACAGATCCCCTACAGCTCGACGGTGGGCAAGAAGAGGAAGCCTTTCTATGAGCGTTGGATCACTAATAAGACAAACGGCTCTTCTCTGAATGAAGTCCAGAATGCTAAGTGTCGTAGGGGACTCCATTCCCCAGACATGGGAACAATATTCTAAAGAGGGTCTGATTTGAGATACATACAGAGTGTACAGATTGGAAGAAGAGAAATATTTTCTGTTTCGGAAGAGAAATCCAAGCTTTTTTGAAGCTGCCGAGGCTATAGATGAAATGTGTTTGCGCCAGTTGAAGGTTATTCTTAAAAGCAACGCCGACAAGATGAAACGACTCTTTGTTCTGCAGAACTTGGCCGCTCATATGTAAGAGATAAGAATTGGCAGACTTTTTTCGCGACAGCAAACATGACTGTGTTTTCGAGGCATTAAACTGAACAAGATTTTTGGCGCCCCCATCCAAGATAAGTTTGAGGTCTTGTGAAAGAGATATCTGCATTGACCTGCGCTTGTTTTCCAAATCAGAATTACATGGTGGCTTAAGAAATTGAATACTAAAGTGGAGGGTACTATCGTCAGCAAAACTATGAATGGGATTGATTGTGGAAGAGAGAAGATCGTTAATGTGTAGAAGAAACAGCGTGGGTGCCAGCACTAAGCCCTGGGGCACCCCAGCATTAATTTGGTAGAAGCTGGAGGAATGACCATCTACACTAACTGATAAACGTCGATTAGAAAGGAAACTGGAAAGCCAAGAGCAAAGCTTAGGTGGAAGAGCGTAAGAAGGAAGTTTGTTAAGAAGCCCATCATGCCAGACCTGATCGAAAGCTTTGGATATGTCAAGAACAACGATCTGGGATTCACCAAGAAACTCAAGGGACTTGTTCCAGTTGTGTGAGACAAAGGAAAGAAGATCAGCTGTGTATCTTCTGTGACCGAATCCATATTGTCTATCATGTAAGATCTTTAAGATTTGGGAATTAATGAATTTTTCCATTACTTTGTAAACAACTAAAAGAAGAGATATAGGTCTATAGTTAGAAGGGAGAGTTTTGGATCCTTTTTGGGGACAGGTTGCACACGTCCAGCTTTCCAACTCTCCGGGAAAATTCCCGTGTCGTAAGAGATCCGAAAAAGGCGAGTTAGGATGGGTGCAAGCTTGGGAGCACATTTTTTAAGACGATTGCTGGTATGCCATCCAGCCCAGACGATTTTTTAGTATTTAGAGAAGAAAGAATACGCTTGATCTGTTTGACTTTAAAAATTATATCGGACATTTAATGAGAAACAGGGACAACTGTTAAAAGAGGAAGATTAATAGGAGGATCAAGCGTAGAATTGGCAGCAAATTGTTTGGAAAATAGTTCGGCTTTTCCTTTGGAGGTAGAGAAAATTTTATCTTCAGGGATTAGGGGTGGAAAAGAATTTGTGCAAAAGTTCTGACTAATATTTTTGGCAAAGGACCAGAAAGCTTTACTGCCATTTGAGCAAGAGAGAACTTTATCTTTTATCCGATTGTTAAACCGGTCTTTTGCTTTTGAGATGTATGATTATACTGATTTCTCGCTGCGATGCTAGCCTGTCGATTTTCGGGACTGGGGTTTTGAAGAAACTTTTTGTGGGCTTGAATTTTTAAAAGTCTGGTTTTTCACAGGATGTAGAAACCCACGGTTTGTCATTTAAAGTTATGGGGTTCTTTTTAGTGTGGGGAATATAGGTCTCAATGCCTTGTTGAATTGTTTCGGTAATTTGTTTACATATTTCGGAAGGATCGAAAGTAGAAAAGCAGGTGGGATCCCTAGGGTAGCTGGAAAAGAAATCTCTCAGACCATCCCAGTCGGCCGAATTGTAGTGCCAGATGGTTCGTGGCGGCATGCGTTCAGTTGCCTCAAAATGAGTGGAGTATGATACGGTGACCAAGCCATGGTCTACCAAGCGACCATGGGGAGCAGTTACTGATGTTTGATAGAGTTCGGGGTGGAAGTAAGAAAGAGATCTAGGGGGTTAGAATTATGGGTGGGAACCCTAGGAAAATAGGTAGGTTCCATAATTAGATTGGTGAGCGAGTTGCTGATTGCGAAATTTTCTGCTGCTCTGCCTTGTGTGTCAGTTTTTGTGGAGCCTAGTCAATCCTTATTATGAACATTAAAATCCTCGAGGACGATTACTTCGAAAACTGGAAAATAATATTGTCGATCTTTATTGAAAGGAAATCAAAGAACTCGTTGTGGGAATTGTCAGATGGGGACCGGTGCATACAGCAGATGAATTTGGTAGAAGATCTGAAAGTAAGTTTAAACCAGAGAATATCAGGCCTATCCGATTCGAGGTTAGAAACCCTAGCACAAGCCAGGTCGTTGCAAACGTAAGCACAAACGCCGCCATGGGGTCGAAAAGATGAAAGGAGTTCATAATCTGGGAAAAGGAGGTGGTTGGTTGCTGTTTTGGGACTTATTTGGGTTTCGGTAAGAAATAGTATGTGGGGTTTGGAGGATTGAAGATAATGGTGAACAGAGTTGACGTTGGAGTTAAGCCCACATTAATTTGTGAAAAATATCAGACTTTTCGATGGTGGCCCCCCTAATGTACCCCTCGCCCGGAGAACTGAATGGAGGGGTATTTTACCTCCGGATAACTTTATGTTCAGGTGTGCCATCATCATTATTTCCAAATTTTACTAGAGCGGAAAAAAAGAGAAAGGAAAAGAAAAAAAAAGAAGAGGAAGAAGGAAAACTAAAAGAAAAAGAAGGAAGAGGAAGAAGGAAAACTGACTCACCGCCCAGATCTCGAAACGTCTTATAGGACCTATAAGACCCCAAGACTTCACGAGTCCTTTAAAGAGCAAGTGGGGTGGTACAGGTAACAAAGGTTATATAAGCCACAAAACAGTACTTTCGTCACTTGGTAATTTAACACTTTTGTTTAAAACTTTTTTCTGTGTCTTGTATACTTTATGAGATAAGGTAGTGACCCAAGATAAACGAGCCACCCTGTACATGTTTGTGGTACAACCCCGTACACGATTAAAATAATTTTACCT
Organism: Listronotus oregonensis; assembly: GCA_019359885.1. Lineage (NCBI taxonomy): Eukaryota > Metazoa > Arthropoda > Insecta > Coleoptera > Curculionidae > Listronotus > Listronotus oregonensis. Next base: position 64,630 of record JAHBCN010000576.1, on the reverse strand, counting down.
TAAACATAAACGCAAAACACGGGTCTAAAACATGGCCCAGTTTGTTATTCAGGGCATTCATACGGCTTATCTGTAATTCTCGCGAGCACGCTGCCTTACGCGCCAAAGTGCGAATTTATTCATAGACTGGCATAATGAGAAACTGTAAAAATGGACATTTTCGCAGGCTGCCTGACGGTTTTATATGTTTTGATAAGGATGAAAACACGGCGTTTTGCCCGACAGGCAGTTAGAATGCGAGTTGAATGGGTTTTGGTGCGTTTACCAGGTTCGCAGTTTGAATAACGAATACAAGCAGGTAATACTCTTCTTTAATAATAAAGAGTACATAAAGTTTAGTAAACCATAATAAATTATTTTAAATCCAATATTAAATTTTAATGACGCACACTATATTTTTTAACAAATTACTTTTTAGGACCTAAAAAAATATTATCATGTATATGACAAAATTCATTTTTCGTGTAAACAGCTTTCTTCCTTTTTCTATATTTTATTTAATATAACCCTGAATTTAAAGTATATTCTATATTATTCTATATTGTTGTGGCAGATTTATTTATTAAAAAGTCCTTGTTGGGTACACGCCGAAGAAATCTTTATACAATGTAACCGCTTCGGTCCTGGTACCGGTGTTGAAAAACTGAGTGTGCTTAGTTTTACAAATTCTTTTTAACCACCAAAAAAGCTTAACAAAAATTAAATTCTTATCTAGGTTTCAGTAATTTTCAAGATAAAATAATGCATAAAAACTTATTTGGAAATAATAATTAAAACTAAAATTTTTAACATTTTAATAAAAAATATAGATATTCTAAAAACGTCTTTTTTAGAATTTTTTGATGTAATGTCATATAATGATCGAACCGGTTTAATTGTATAAAAGTTTCTTTAGCCTGTACCCAAGAGGTTTATGTTAAATTAACTATGTTGGCACATTAAAAAAGTTAAGTAGACCAAGCTTCTCTGTAAAAAAAAACAGTTGTTGGGTTTGAGAGGTGGCGGGCACATTTTTACCGGAAACCCTTTAGAAAGAAGTATCAAGATATGACAAAATGTCAAAAAAAAAACTTTGTTTTTTTAATATTTAAATCACCCCTAATTTTGTAAATGTTGGTCATACAAAAAAATTATGGTAATTAAACTTTCGTTACTAAACATCCTACAAAGCGGAATGCAAAATGTATTACGCGTTTTGCAAAATAGCAAAAAACAAAAAAACAAGCATAAAAATTTGCATGGATTTTTGGACGCTTAGATTTCCTTCACCATATTTGGCCAAATAAAACTTGTTGCTAAGGTGAAACATCATGACATATTTCATTGAATTCCGTTCAATAGTTTTTTCACAATAACTTTGCTATCCAATTTTGTTTTAAAAAAGTTTGCAAATTAGGTAGTGTTCGGAATAATAAACCTAGACATTTGTTTTTTTTACATATATTAGAGATCTGGAGACGTAGTTTTCAAACGTTTTTTGAAAAATTAAAATCGGATAATTTGGGGGCCCTCAGCAATTGTTATTATTTTTTTTTGTACAATTGAGGCATTGTTTTAGTTTCAAATGAAAACACGACATATTTGTTGTCCTAAATATTCTTATTAAATGGAATAAAAATTAGACAATAATTATACAGTGTGATAATAAATTAGTGGATTTATTAAAAAAAAATGTTTACAGTTATGTGGAATGATTATTACAGACATCAAATCATTTTTTGTTTAATGTTTTTGGCATATTATTTATTTTATTCTTTAACCGATTAAGTTAATATTTGGTATAAGAAACAAGTTTGGTTGACTTTACAATTCTATGAACAATTTGGTTATTTTTTATTCCGCTAGAGGGCACTTTACCTGAAACATAACATTAATTTCCTTTATAACTTTTCTTTTTCAACAGATATCTTCAAACAGAGTATAACATGTTAGAGGTAATTCAGACAGAAAATCGACTTCAAAGTTTTTATGCGTTTATAAAGTTATGAAGGAAATTAATGTTATGTTTCATGTAAAGTGCCTTCGGTAAATAACCTGTTCTTAGAATTGAAGATCAAAAACTTTTTATTTCTTATACCAATTATCTAATCGGTTAAGATAAAATAAATATGCAAAATTAACAAAATGATATATTCATCCCTGTATTTGGTAATGGTGCAGATTTTGACATTTTCTCACATACCTAACTTACTAGAATTTTTTCAATGTAGAATCACTACCTTAAGTTTTCTGATGTTGTTTCCGGACACCCTGTATAAACCATGTGCAAAAAGTTGATATTTACTGTTTATAGATTCGCTGTAAACGCCGCGCCGGTCTTTGGCAGCCTGAATCTTAGCAATCAATCGACCGATTAATAATTTTAATATATTAAAAGAAGCGTCTTAACGAGTATTTTCAAACTATATTTTTAATTAAATATTTTTTTCTAAAATTCGTAAGAATAATTAATTTGTTTACTAACAATTTTTTTAAAACTTTAAACAATTGCTGAGGACGCCCAAATGATCTGATTTTCATTTGTAAAACAACATTTAAAAGCTTAAGATCTTTAGTATATTGTTTAAAAAAATCAAGCGTCAAAATGCTTTATTTTGGACTCAATTTGCAAAACTCATTTTTTTAAAAGGAATTAAATTGCCAAATTATTTTGCAAAAAATATAAAACCAAACTTAACAAAGTTTATAACAGTATAACGTTTGCTTTGGTGAAATATGAGGCTTCTCAAAAAAATTTAAAAGATAAAAAAAACACGCTTAAACTACGCTTTTTCTGTGTTTATCCGGTTTATTGCTTTTTGCACAAGGATTATATATTTATATATATATATATATATATATATATATATATATATATATATATATATATATATATATATATATATATATATTATATATATATATATATATATATATATATATTATATATATATATATATATATATATATATATATATATATATTATATATATATATAATATATATACCTATATATATATATATAAAAATTATATCATAATCAAAGCTATATGCATTATATTAGAACATAACTTTGGTTTTATACTTTGCGTTATTAAATCAAGAGAAATGCAACTTGCCTTTCGAAATGTAGCTCCATTTTCCATAGGAAAAATCCTTAGGGACTTTTGAGAGTGATTTTGGAGAGGTCGGGAGGTTTTCGGGTTTTGTAAATGTAAAGACTTTTGATTAGCATATTGAGAACTCTAGCTATGCAAAATGTAAAAACAATTGATTAAAATCCATCCAGAGGGGAACCACGTTTAAGAATCATCCGGTATAAAGACAACTGTTACAAATAACTAAAAATGGTGGACATTTGAAAAAAAAAATGATATCTGCTAAAAATTTACTATCAAGTACCCGTCAAAATTAAGGTTTGTCAAAAAAAAACGACTAGAAAATATATTTTTATATAAGGTAAGTAAAACCTTTTAAAAATAATATATCTTAAAGACATAATACCTATTTTTTCGGATATGCTATTCTATGCTAGGCTGATAACTGTACCAATCCTATTTTAAAAAACAACAAATATTTGAGAAGTATTTGCTTAAGTTTTAAGTTTTCGTCTATTTATTATGTTTTTTATATCTTATCCCTTAAAGGAACTTATATCGTACGCCCATCACTTAAACAATTGATTAGTGATAAGATGAAATGTTAAGGAATTTCTTATATATTTTTAAAAGGCTTAAAAATTATAAATACGAATCTCTTTTAAGCAGGTTTTTGCCAAGGATATTACATACCATTTTCTGTTACAATCCATAATGTAATAAGACCCCAAAAGCTATCCTTCCGTTCTATAATTTATGGAGCTGTTTATTTTCCTTACTGGTTGTTACCACTACGGTAATTGCCTGGCTGCAAACAAAGCTTACATTAAAATAATTATGTATAATTTTGCAAAATGGCAGGCAAAGTGAAGTATGAATAGTGGGCGTAGTAGACATAAGCCAACTTTCTTGTCCAATGAGGTACGGCGATGCGGAAGGAAGCTGTCAGTCACACACCTTGAGGAGAAAATCATGATCCACAATTTACAGCAAAATATCGTGCAGGCCAGATATATCTCCTGCTTACCCACACTCTGGTTTGACGGGGTAATTGAGAGGCCTTTCGCCTTTATTTTTGATTTGTCTAGCGGAAGACCATAATTTGTGCAACACCATGTAATAGTTGTTTCACAGTGAAATGATAATGTTTGGGTAGGAACCGATCTTCACGATCTTTGCACGAAACCTTCTGCATTCTTGCATTTTACTTCTTATTGTTAAAAAAATAAATAGCCACTATAATTAGATTTTTATCTTGATTGCTTAACGAAGTTAAATTTGTCATGTTTAATTTTTATAAATCAGATAACATTAAGAGTTTATTGTTTATTTGTTAAAGAAAAACAGAGGTAACACAAATAGGTACCAGGCCATCAAAAACTGTTACACAAGTTATTTTATTAGTATAGAAATATAATTTTTATTTATAAAAGTACTTTGTCTAGGATGGTTTAATAAATATTTTAATGATTTCGTTGTAATTTATATGACAATATTTAATATTTTTTAGTGTTTTTTTTCAGTGTGAGTGCTCGAAATCACTTATTGGTAGACGTCTTGCCAATTAATACGAAGGTAAACACCTTAAAAAATTGGGTTATCTAAGCATTGGGTAAATAATAAAAACTAAGACAAAATTTGATCCTGATTTAAATATATATTGGGAATCAACCTATATTTCTGCCTATGTATTTTAAACAAGCATATTTAAAAGGTTTAAGCTATGCCTATAACTTCTACAATTTATATAATAAATTTGGGATTTCTACCCAAATAATTTTTTGAACCAAATTTGGTTTCTTATCATGATATAATTTCTGATTTTTTTTTTCTCCAAAAAGTCCGTTAACTTATAAGCATATGTCTCGCACAATATATCAAATTAAAAACTTCTATTCGATTTTTGGTAGTTGTCTAGAAAGTTGCGGCAACGCCGATTTTAACCAAAATGAAATTTTTAATCAAAGACGTTTTGTTTTCAAGATATCCATTATCAAACTTAAAAAGTAAACTAACCTTCTTTACACTATTTCTTCTTCTTTTTGCACAGAAATATTAACTTTTACACTAAATTGGCATACAATATTTGAAAAACACCCATTAAAAACTTGTTTTTATATTTATTATGCACCTTTTTTTATTTAATTGCAAACCTTCACTTTCAAACGCCGCAACCATGTAGACATTAAGGATTTTATCAGCAAATATGGCCGCAGCCTTTGAAATTGAAACTTTGCGATATAATGGAAAAAAGTGAAAATAAATAAAAAACAAGGTTTTAAAAGGTGTTTATAAAATATTGTGTACCACTTTAGTGTAAAAAATCAAGTATAGTGTACAATAAAGTAAGGGAATATAAGGAAAATAGGTTTAGTTTGATTTTTAAGTTTGATGATGCATATCTCGAAAACGAAACGTTGTCGACTAATTTTTTTAGATTTGTGATCAACGCCTTAAAATTAGTTAAAATCGGAGTTGCCGCAATTTTCTCAACAATTAACCATTTTTTTCCTGGTTTGATGAGTTTGACTAAATCGTCGTGTTTCCTTAATTTAATTTTTGTTTAATTTTTATTTTTTTTGAAGTATCCCGTTAAAAACGTGTCAATTATCAATAAAAATTTGTCATAAACAAGATACCTGGCACAATTTTTTAGAATAAATTTATAGCTCGACCGACACCGGTCGAACGTAACTATATCAATAAAAATGTATGATCAACTACATACAGAGCTGATAAACTGCTACGCGCATACCGTACATACTCCTTGATATAGCTACGTTCGACTAATGTCAGCGCTGAAGGTCAGTGGAGCACTAAATCCAGCCTAAAAATCGAAACTTTCTTTCAGCTAATTCATGTATTAAATTTATTTCAGCCTAAATATTTATATCAAAAATACCATTTACATGCGGTTACTTATGTACTCTTCAAATTAAAACCTGTCAGTGTTAAACCTCATTTTAACCAATTAATTATTATGCATAATTTGATAATATTATCTTATTGTGTTTTTTTAATATGATTTTTTTTTATATTTGGCTCCCCGAAAAATTATGTTAGGGTGCAATCATGGCTCACGCAATCTAAATAAAATGTGAACTTTTACATTAAAAAAATTGTATTAAATTTAGTTCACTTTGTATAATTCTTTTGTTATCATAAAAATTAAAACTGATCAGAGAAAGATAGACAGGCAGACATCTATACATTAGCGTCAAACACTAAAATCCCTAATATCCTGAGGAGGCTAGTCAGTACATGTATTGCCGGCAAACAGGGTATCATTATTTGACCAACAAGATCTAAACATTCAGACGTACCTTGTAATGCCTAGGCAAAAAATTAATTACAAATGATGAATACGCTGTTTTTCCATAACGGATTCAGGCATAACAGGAAGTGACTAAACAGTTAGTCAAACTGTAATAACAAAGCTATTAAGCTTGCTTTCCAGCAATTTATATCCTGACTAGTCATATCAGGAAATGACAGACTTCAGTATTTGACCTCAACATATACACTTTTTTCAATATGACATATTCTTCGTGATCTAAGGACACCTAAACTTTAAACAAGATAAAAAAATAAAATTTTGAACACGATGCTTAGCCTACTTCATTAAATTTACGTACTGCCTATAATATGGTAGAATAACGAATTAGTAAGGAGTAAAATAATACGTATGTCAGAAAAAAATTATAGCTGAAAACCTTATTTTAGTCCAAAAATTAAAATATATTTTAATATAATCCTTTTTCTTATTCCCAAATGCCATTTGCAGAACTGTAAAAGTCAAACTAGTTTGATAAATCTTATTCCAATTTAAACGATCGTAATAGGTCCATTTAAATGATTTATCGCCCATTTCAAAATCTATACATATCCGCACACGACTATAGAAATGGTACACTAGAAGAACATCATATGGTAAATGTACACACAATACAGTGCGTTAGGGGAGTCTGAATATTATATTGAATAGCACTGGGAATGGAATTGTCGCTATACAATTCAATTGTTCCTTGTTAACCCTACACTAGTCAACCAAACAATTTTTCGTTTTAAAATGAGGAGTGATTTTTTGCTTTATTTAACTGGACGATTGCAATGAATGTAGAAACTATCCATATTCTCAGTTCATGCATATTTGATATATTTACGTGACAAATTAAGAGGGTGCTCTCTATATTGCAAAATTGGGAACGATATTGTTTGACTTCCTCTTCAATGGTTTTAAAACAGGAAGGAATCTTAGGCTGGGTGTATAGATCATAATTTAATTTTAGTATTAGTATTTCCGTTTAAAATGGAGTTATTTTTATGGCGGTAAGAAAATGATGATATTTTTTGGCGCGTAAATTCAATTGACCGCGCCGTGTGATACTGTTATATATTTTTTAGCGGTTTTTATTATTCAGTAAAAGTTATCTCACCAAAAACACTTATGTAAAATCCAAAAATCCCGATCTCCTAAAGTACTGAGTTATAAAATTAGACCAAGTTCTGCCCACAATTTTATTCTAAATAAACTACGTGTGAGGCATTTCACAGTGACTGGTGTAACATTCGACTTCGGAACTTGAATTATAGGTAAATAACTAATAAACAACATCCTTTAAAAAAAACAACCAAATTCTTTATGAGTTCTTTGTAATTATAACTTTAACGAGTGTAACTGGTGGGACAATTAGAAATCCTCCTCTCTGACCACGGTAGTCCAATCATTATAGCAAAAAAAAAGAAATTTTTGTAATTAATGTCTACAGATATCTGACTCCAGGTCTTCTGGACCTACCGGAATAAAATAAGATTACTAAAATCAAAAATCCAAATAATTTTTTTTCAGGTTATTTTTTTAAACAATAATTATTAAAAAAAGACCTTTTTTTTAATATAACAAAAAGTACTGGCTATATTATTTTACTCATTGGGAGATCATGGGTAAAAAAACCTACAAAATGGTTTTTTAAAAATTCCGTTTCGATCATTTTTTACCGAGAAAAGCCGAAAAACGCTTAAAACAGACCTTTTTTTTTAAATTCGTTAAATTTTAATATTAAGGGCCGATTTTTTGGAAAATGATAGTCAATAACATATACTTTGAGCTGCCGAAAAATGAAAATTGTCGCATTAATAGATTTATTCAATCGCATTATAAACAAATTAGGCCCTTATCTTGCAAATGCCGTGAATATTAGGCAAATGGTCCGATTTGAATTTTTAAAACGGCTTTTTAAAGTTGAGATTTAAAGCAACAAATTGTATATCTCACATTTTCATCGCGCGAAAATTCGCGGCAGAGACGTACTGAGTCAACCGTGGAGGGAGCACCCAGCAGCGAAGGAGAAGCGAGAGAATGTTCTCCAAACTTATATAAAAATGTGAGATATACAATTTGTAGCTTTTAATCTCAACTTTAAAAAGTCGTTTTAAACATTCTAATCTAATCATTTGCCTAATATTCACGGCACTTGCAAGATAAGGGCCTAATTTGTTTATAGTACGATTGAATAAAACTATTAATGCGACAATCTTCATTTTTCGGCAGCTCAAAGTATATATTATTGACTATCATTTTCTAAAAAATCAGTCCTTAATATTAAAATTTAACGGAGATACGAGTTTTTGAAAAAAGTCTGTTTTAAGCGTTTTTTTCGGCATTTTGTAGGTTTTTGAATTCTCTACAAACAATCTTTTATGAGTAAAGTAATATATTCTGTACTTTTTGTTATAAATAAAAAAATAAAAAATAAACCATCATGGCGCAGTCAGATATCTGTTAACTTTAATTAAAAAAAATCTATAATGATTGGACTACGGCGTACTTAAAGGCAAATTTCAGTTCGGCCACTTTACTTTTAAGTGAGAGTGCTTTCTTAGCATAAAATCCATTTTTTATATTTCTGTTTTTATCAAAAATTAGATTGATAGGCTAAGTAGAAACAATTAAAAAAAAAATTGTGACTTGTTTGACAGCCCTTTGTGACTGGTGGAAAAAATACAAAATATGTACAGTAAGATCAGTATAAAGATAAAAATTCGGTTCTCTATGAAATGAGAAAAAAAAACATAAAAAGTAGCCGAAAACGTTTGTTTTGAACTGCGACCGTCTTTGCTGTTTGTAATGTGCCGCTTCCCGCACGTGTCGGTAAAATTAGTCCATATAAAAAGCAAAGACGACCGCCAGTAAAAATAAAAACTTTTTATTTACTTTTTATACTTTTTTTCTTTTCAAAGGGCCCGAATTTACATTTTAAAACTGATCGAACTATTATATTGTTTAATAACTCGGTTTTATCACTTGCTATTCATAAGTTTTACTATAAATTATTCAAAATTATTAAGAAACTACAAACAAACACAACGCGAATAAAGGATTAAACATACTAATAACAACATCTCAATAAACTTTAGTTGTTAATAACAAAAATAAAAGAAACTGGTTTTTAACAAACCATAAAAGAAAATTACGATGTCTTATTTAAAAAATCTATAATTAATAATTTAGTTTCTCAAAAATATTAGTTTTCTGCAAATTGGTAGAACATTCGTTTTTCCGACCGCTTGTTTAAGGCTAAAAAAATAATCATTCACTTGAAGGTCACAAAGAGAAACAAATCCACAATTTGTAGTTTTTAAACCAAACTCCATGATATATTAAGAGTGCATTTACGCTACACCTTAGGGTTCGGGCGAAAGGACGCGGAGACGGTGGGCGAAGACTACTACTAGAACTCCCACTAACACAATTTTCGTATAGCCGCATTAAAAATATTATTATATTTTATTTAGGTTCTTCCAAATTCGATGTATCGATGCGATGTTGTTTCCGATTGCAAGCCTACAGGAGATAACGTTTTTCGGTAACTATTTTTCACTTAAATGACATAAATTATACACCATTTTAAGGGTAAGGAAATTCTATGCCTTTGCTGTAACGGATTTTTAAAATATGAGTCGAGTTAAGAGAAAATAGTATCTAAATATAACCGATTTTAGGGTGACTTTCACTCAAGGGAATATTAAAAACTAAATTCAAATTTAAAAAACTATTACAGCAGAAGCCTAGATTTAAGTGTTGGCTTTCAAATAGTTTTTAAAAATTATCGATAAGTTATACCGTTTTTGAAAAAAACATTATGCCCCGAACCCCAAATTCGATCCAATTTTCGCGGCGCGAATGGACTCTTAACTGTGAGCCAGAGTCCCTTCACTCAGTGTAATTGATGGGACATATTTTAGAAGAGTCTCAATACTATGCAGTAAACTTTTTAACAATTATAAGAAGCTTAAATAGTTTGCCAAATATATATTGTTACTTTTAAAATAAAACAGAATTAATAAAGTCATATTTTAGGTTAGAAAAATAACTTTTATCTTTTTTTGCGTGACTGGTGGAACATGCGATATGCTTATATCATACAATAAATACACAAAAACTAACTTACCATTTCATTTAAATTTTATGTAGTTTTTTTGTTTTTTATTTTTTTTCTGAAATACAATCATCAGCCCTCTAAAACTATTTAAATCGCTAGAAATATTGTTGCCAACGTAAAGAACATTTGCCACCTAAATAAGTCAGTACGACTCAAAAGTTTCTATGGAGAAAAAGCCCGTTTTTTAAAGGAAATCCAACATACCCTTCTTTTATCCAGCCTTGTTCAATCAGATTGCAAATTTTTAAAATACCTTCTGAATATACGTTATTACTAAATCTGGTTCAAAGCGTTCTGTGGAAAAATGGTCAGCTTTTAGAATTTTTCTTTATTTGTGTCCTAAAACCTTCTTACATATACGAAATTTTAAGTTTGTACTCACTCGGGAAGTGCGTCATAATTATGATGAGGCTATAAATGAGTGAGTGAGTGAGTAGGTCAGTCAGTAGTTAAACGTTCGAATTTTAAAATCGAGTTTTTTAGAAATCACTTGACATAACTTTTTCAATTTTTTCAAAGATAATAAGAGTACCTATTCGAATTTACATATTAAATTCCATACCCTTATTTGGAACAAAGATATAATAGGGGCTGAAACACGATCTAATATACACACCGCGTGCGTCAGGCTGGAACTACCGTGCGCCTAGATAATGAAATTTATTAAATAAAGGTTGGGTTAGAATACCTTATTCCTATTAATCGGCAGCGTTATTGGTTTGAAATCAAAAAGACTTTGAAATATAATGTAAGGCCAATGAATAGGAGTTTAGACAGAGAACGAATTGAAGCAACTTTAGGTAAAAGCATGACAATTATAATATATAATTAAGAACAGTTTTTAAGTAGACGAGGATGGATGATACCAAATCTCCACAATAAGTGTTCATTGTCGAAGGGTTATTAATGTTTTTTCAAATAAAATTATTATGTTAAATATGTTTTTATTAACCTTTTGGTTTTTATACTTATGTTTATGTATCGTTTTACTAGAACTAACACTATTATTTAAAAATTAAATTTTGATTATATAAATTCAGCCTAGTTTAGCATAGGTTTTAGAACAAACCAGAGCCGACCTTGGATTAGAGCGAGAGATGCGGTCGCTCTAGACGTTAGGTGGCAGGGGGCGCCAAAAAGCCGAATGCGTATATTGTTATGAATCTTGGAAGGCGTTTCCGTCGTGATATTAAAAAAATATATAATTTTGTTACATTAATTACACCGTCTTCAGAGTAAACTCTAAATGTAAAGAAATTATTTTCCACGCCAACTATTTCTTAATAGTTGACTTAATTAAATGATTGCAAGAACATCAGTAAGCAGTTTCACTACCTTTAATATAGTTGCCAATTAATCTAACGATATATATATAAAAAAAATATATATATATATATATATATATATATATATATATATATATATATATATATATATATATATATATATATATATATTATATTTATTATTTTTTAATATAATTAAATTTATATATTTTTCATTAGCGACTTCCAAAACACAATATCATCCAGATAAACATAGATTATTTAAAAAATCTACAAAATAAAAAGGTAAACGGTAGACTTTTGTTGGAAAATGTCAGCAAAAGTACTTATAGCCAAAATAATGATCACTGATGAAAATATTACAACCATTATTGGTCGTCTGTAAACCTTACATGAAAATGGATAGTTAATTATTAAGAGAATAAATTTGGATATTACTGTGGAATCGTAACAGTTATTTTCATACCTGCTACAAAAATATCGATGGGGTTTTAAAAGAATTTTCGTAATGAGACCATAAAAACAGTTTTTTTAATAATATGTATAATGTATCGACAAGAGTACGCCGCCAGTAAAAAGCTCTGATCTATTGCCTCTTAATGCAATTTTAAGGAGACATTTAAAAGTAAAGAATTCTATATAAAAACCAAAATGGAAAATAGTAAACAAAATTGTGTTTTTAAAAATAAAATTAACGGAAGAAATTGAATGGATAAATAGGCGGAAATAATCTTCTTGTTTAAAGGCTTGATGTTTATTAGTCAATAGTTTGATTCTAGTTACTTTATTTAGTAAATTCTGACGATTTTTGGAAAAAATTTAAATTTTTTGCTTTGAACGGTATTTAATATTTTATAAAATAGAGAATATAGGTACGATTTTAAAGATTTGTTTAAACTTCATGCTGGATAAAAAGCTTTGAAAATGGCTATTTTACTGAACATTTTGTGCTATAATAGGCATTTCACACATGTTGCGTCTTGCACATTTTTTCAAATATTATTCGTTTATTCCACTGCAATTTTTTTTAAGAATTAATGTACCAACATATTATAAAATGTATTAAGGATGGGTCTTATTTATACTTAAGCATTTTTAAGGATCTATTTTATTAAGTTGTGCTTTTTCTTAAACAATAGTTTTCATTTCTGAAATTAAACGACGATGTGCTTGGTAACACTAATTTTAATTTGGACCGAACTTTTATTTTTTCAAAAATATTTTTTCCTCCTATTTGTCTATTTCAAAAAGTTATTTTACTCTGCCAAAGCTATAAAATATTAAATTTATTTAAAACAAATTTTATATTTTGGCCTTAAATTGAAATAAAAAGTTATTTCTGAAACTTATTATTGTATTATTTTCTTGTCTTATGAATAAAATGCCCCTTGTAGAAATATTTAAATGGTGACAACCCTAGCGAACAGTAATAATGTGTAAAACATAATATTACCTCCTGATCCTAGGGCCAGGCCAGATAGACTGGCCCGATTTTGCACGAGGTCTTTATTTCTTAGAGGCCCATTGCTAAAAACGTTCGATACGTCTACTCATTTTCCCGAATTTTGGTTGCGAAATTTGAAGTTAACTCGGTGCAACTTTCAGTTTTTTGCAAAATTTGGCCACTATTATTTTAGAGCTTGTTCAAGAGATATCAAGGAAAGATGCAGTGAAAAAATTCTTTAAAAAAATGAAAAATTTTTACTTTTACTGCTTAAAATTGTTTGGTCAAAACTTGTATTTATCGACAAGCTGTAGTCAGGGTTGTAGAGAAATGAAAGCGCTTTAAGATGCAAAAAACCCGGTGTAATTTGGTTGAGAACACCCCAAGGTACGAGCGGAATACTGAAATTGTGCAAACGCAAAAAACATCAATATTACGGGTAACGGATCCAATGGCTCATAATACGGACTTTTGGGGTTAATTTCAAGTTTCTAAACTTTTGTCCGAAGTCCTGATATATAGATAAGTTTAGCAAGGTACATATTAACCAGTTTGGAAACTTTTTTTCTCAAACGATATAATTTGAAAATAAAATATCCCCCTCATTAACAAAAATCAAGTTTTATCCTTCTATAAATTTTAGAAAAACTTAATGGATAACATTAATAAAAATATAATTTTGTACATTAGCTCATGAAAAAGTTCACAATCAACAATTTGTACCTGCACTTGAATCTTGATTATTGCAATAACCGTCATTTTTCTTCTTTCTTCTATTCTTTCATAGTTTCCAAACTTTTTTCTATTAAAATATAAAATTGTGTATTAAATTTTGATACTCGCCTTCACTTGCAATAAGTGTTCCGTTTAAACTTACTGATTAATTTACGAATCGTTCCGCAACGTCGTTCGTAAAAAAAGTTCGAAAAAAAGTTAAGAAACTTCAAATTTACCCCAAAAGTCCGTCTCATGAGCCATTAAACCTGTTACCCGTAATATTAATGTTTTTAGGTTTTGTACAATTTCAGTATTTCGCTCGTATCTTGGGGTGATCTCAACCAAATCACAACGGGTTTTCTGCATCTTAAAGCTCTTTCATTTCTATACAACCCTGACTACAGCTTGTCGATAAATATAAATTTTAGCCCATGATCGCGTCCATTTTTTACTGCATATTTTCTTGATATCTTCTTGATCAAGCCCTAAAATATAAGTGGCCAAATTTTGCAAAAAACGGAGACTCGCACCGGGTTAACTTTCGAATTTCGCAACTAAACTTTGGGAAATTAGTTTTTATACGTATTTAAACGTTTATAGCAATAAGCCTTAAAAAAATAACATCCTCGTGCAAAATCGGGTCAGTTAGAAAAACTGCTAATGAAATTTGGAAAGAGAAGTGCAAGTGTTTTATTTCTATTTGAAGTAGAATCTGTCAAGTCATTTGAAAAGATTCCCCAAGATGTACTCGTCATAGCAATCATTTAAGTCCAATGTTTTTCTTTCATTTTTAATATTGCGTTGTTGGAAGACTAAATTGACTAACCACAACTAACCCAAAACTAAATTATTTTCGGTTAAAACATTCGCCTTGCATATTACTATGCACAATTTATTTTAGAGACTTGGCAAATTATTTTTAACATCACTTATATTTATTTAAATTTATTCAAGAAATGAAAAACTTTCTAAAATTTTCGTCTTTTAAATCCCCTTAGACTTGTCATTAAGAGGGAAAATTATTTGAATTCAAAATTAAATTATGATAATTACTGGAAAGTGTACTTCTGTTTTATAATTAGGAAAGAAGGAAAATACATAAAAATTTGCATAAATGACTTTTTCAACTGCCAATTTCCTACTTAAAATTTAAATGATTGCAAAAATTGTAAGAATGGAAGCAATATTAAAGCATTCTCGCATTTCCCAAAAGAAAATATTTTCGTTGCCTCGCCACTTTAGATACTAGTCGTATTATGAAAAATACGCTCAAGATGAAAAGATGTCGTTTATTTCTCTTCCGCATTTGCATAATCAGTTTCCATTTCAACTTATTGATCATCTTGGGCTCGGTATTTTTAACGGCAAATGTAGGATTTTAACGTATTATAATAAAATGGTATTTATGCGTTTATCTAACAGTTTAGTTTTTTAAATGCACCTTTAAATAACATATAAAGATTTATTTTACTTAAGTCTAACTTGGAAGGATAACCATCAATTTTTTTTGGACATAAACGCATTTTAGTTATTGTAGACGTTATTTCTAAAACTGTAGCTTCTTCCATTCCGTAAACCGTCTAAGTGGTGATGAAAACTAAAAACAAATTCTATTAATAAATAAGCTTTTTTCTAATATCACTTAAATGAAATGTACAAGTTTTATTGTCATAATTTTATTATTGCTCATTAAAACATAACAGGTTTTCCTGACAATTTGGATATTACATTTCGACAAAAAAAAAAGAAGAAAAGTGGCAAAGATTCTAAATTGCTGGGGCATTACCTTGATTTTATGGAGCTTGTCTGTGCAATAATATGATAGATATTTCAATTAACTTTAGTTTTAAGTTACCAAATAAATTTGGTCTGTAGAATAATAATTTATCTTACCAACCTGCAAATTAGTTTAAAAAAATTATTTATTTTTATGTACAATCATCTAAAACAAAATTAGTTACCAACTTTTAAGCTAAAAACTATTACGTTCTTCTAAACAATATATTTTTCATGTAGCCTATAGCTAATTTTAAATTCGATCTACTATTTTGAAGACACAGATATTATTTTAAAATCTTTTTTTGGAAGAGACCAATTTATCTTCGTAATTGAAAATCATGCTTTTTTAAATTTTCGCTAACTATTTTTTTAACCCATACATATTTAAAAAAAATAGCAACAGGCCAAACACTGTTCAATAAAGCAGTATTAGAAAAAGATAATATTTAGGGTATAGCAATTCAAGTATAGTCTGTCTCAAAGTATATCGTTATGGCCTTTGACGGACCATACCCCAATAAACCTTTAACGATTTTATTACCTATTGTTATTGGGTGGGCCAGGTATTTCTTGAGTATTAACCATAAGGCATATAAATATTTTGGCTTATATTTTAGTGGCAGTGTTGAATAACCGTTTTAACTGTGCGTTTCGAAAAAGTTGTTTTACGAGAATATCGAGAGAATGTCGCGTCGAAATCATTTGTCATTAGATGCAAAACAGGTTGTGAAAAATGTGTATGAAACTTTAATCAGTAGAGGTCTAATTAAACAGAAGCTTTAAAAGAAACCTGTCCACTTACAAAAACTCCAATACCATCGATAAGGGATATTATTATTAGTGAAGAATTGAACAAAAGAAAAAACGTAGTGATTTTCAATCTCACCGTATAGACAATAGTGATCAGGACCTAATAAGAAGGAAAATATATTGTCTTTATGAAAGCGAACTTATTCCTACCTTGGATAAACTGAAAAAGAAGCTAGACGAAGACGAAACCAATATAAATATTAGGCGTACCACCCTCCATAGACTTGTTTGTAAAATGGGATTTAAATACCGCAAAATAGACAAAAGACAAGAAGTAATGGAATCGCACAGATTACGCACTTGGAGATTTAATCACCTTCAAGAAATTAAAAGATATAGGTTAGAAAACAGACCCATAATTTACCTTGATGAAACATGGTTCCATACACACGACACAGTATCCAAAGGATGGGTTGATTCCAGTCAAAACTGTAAGACGAAAGCACCTTCAAATAAAGGAAAACGCATTACCATAATACACGCTGGATCAGAAGACGGATTTGTCCCAAACTGCTTGCTGTTGTCTGCAAAAAAAGAAAAAAGAAGAAAGTTTTTGAAAACTGGTTTTAAAATTATCTTTTAAAAAATATTCCAAACAACAGTGTTATTGTCATGGATAACGCAAGCTACCAAAGCCGTCTGCTACACAAAGCACCAGCTTCATCAAGTTCAAAAACTGAAATCCAGGAATATTTGTTAGAAAATGATATTTATTTTAAATTCAGTTACAAAAAAATGTATCTTTTGGAAGTCCTAAATTCATATGCAATTAAAAAACAATATGTATGTGATAATTTGGCTGAACAAGCTGGGCATACTGTCTTACGGCTTCCTCCGTATCACTCTATGTTTAACCCCATAGAGCATTGGTGGAACCAAGCAAAGCAAAGCAAGAGCAGAAAATGTTACACCTATTTTAAGTGCCAGTGTTATAAATTTGATAAAAAATGTAATTACTAGGGATCGAACGCTGTTAGAATAACACCGATACGTCACGGTTTTATACGGGTTTGCCATATGAGACCGTGACGTATCGGTGTTGTTCTTACAGCGTTCGATCTCTAACATACCAGTTGAGAGCTGGAAAAATTCACTACAGCACATTATAAAAATTGAGGACTCTTACATGTCTATACAAAACAACATAAATCCTATTGTAATTAATCTCAATGATCACCCTGATAGTGAAACATAATTAGATTTAGATAAAAAATGTAATTATGTATAGATAATGCAGTATAAATTTAGTAAAACTATGCATATATTTAATTTCCTAATGTAATAAGATTATATTTACCTAAATAAACAATAAATTATAAATCTTTATATAATTAAAGTCCGTCCCTAATGTTCTGTCCTTTAATACCTACCGATCCGCAGTTTTATTGCTGTCGGCAGGTATAATCCATAAATGAAGGCAAGAGCTAACACGGTATACTTTGAGACAGACTATACCTTCTAGTATGTAAGGGTACGATAAACATAAAGAAGGTTACGCCTGTGTTTTATAAGTTGCAATTACCCCTGATAAGATCGAAGGTTATTATACTGCTACAAGTAATTATTATTATAATCTAGTATGTATTACTGTAAATTGGGAACTATACTTGCACAGATCAAAATGGTTTTATTATATTTCTTCCAGTGGAGAGACCAATGCCTATCCTTCGAGAGCTCGAGCAGTCCGCTGACCAGAAAGGATTAAAACGAAAACATTACGCGCTGCGGATATACAACCTGGTCCTTCGAAACGGATCATCTGCAAACGCAATCCTAAACTTTATACAGGTAGTGACTTCTTCTTTGTCTCTTATTTTTAATTTTATCTATTTTTTTAAAACAATATTAAAGTCCATTGTGCAAAGACATACTAAATTTTGTCCTTAATAAACAGGAACGTCTTTGCTTCTATTATAGTTATCTAAAGTCTCCATTCTCGTTGTTTTAGGTGATAATTCTGCAGATGAGGCCGACGAATGAATATGAAAATTTTAAAAAATATGTTTTTGTTTTTTTTTCGCGTAAATAAATTTTTTTTTAAATATGTTTATTTTTATCAAAACCTTATTCCCTTAAATTAAACGTAGTACAGTTTCGTTTGAGCTAGAAGGCTCATTGACCCATGAACATCACTCACGTTTGCTAATTCCTAAAATGTAACTAGGACATACCTGATAATCATAAAATAATTGATTTTGGAGGTGTATAAAGTTGATAATGGGGCACCAGCGCGCACTTTAAATATTTTTTTACCTTTTTAGCAAAAAGTCAAGAACTGAATAGGTTTTCCTAACAAAAATTTAAAAACATATTTTTGCTTGATCGATCTAACGCCGTTATGAATTGTTTCAGGCTTAAGAGTTATTATACGTATTTGTAGGAAATTTTGTCGGCTTTAATTTGGGGTAGCAAAGTTATCAACGAAAAACGCTAATTTTCGAATAATGGTTAAAAAACGGAAAAAAGTGACGAAAATATGAGCTTTTTTGCAATTTTGAAGCTCATGCCTGGCGGAGTGGCAAAACCTCAGATTCGGATTCAGCAGCCCAAAAGACATATAGAACCAGTAAGAAAAACTTCTACATTTTTTTTTGCAAAAAGCCTTTTCTTACTGTACTATATATTCTCCGATAGTCAACCAGCTCTTAAGGCTCTTGAATCCAGCCGGTGCAATTCGAAAACCGTCTGGAGTTGCAAGGATGCGCTGACCAAACTGGGTCAAAACAATAAGGTTACACTACTGGGACATACCTGGACACACCGGCCTAAAAAGTAATAAATCCGCAGACCTCCTTGCCAAAAAGGGGGCGGAAACAAAATTCACAGGGCCGGAACCGGTCATCGGTATATCTTATGGAATGGCCAAGCAGTTCATAACAGCTTGAACACAAAGAGAAAATCTTTGGTACTGGCATGGACTTCCGCGTCTCAGACACTCGAAGGCCTTCATAAGCCCACCGAACCAACAATGTACTGTCAAACTACTGGAGAAATCAAGGGTACACCTTAAAACTCTAGTGGGACTGTACATGGGACACTGCAGATTAAAATACCCCATGCACAAGATCGGCCTAGTGGAAGACGCCGATGCCACATGTACATGGAGGGGGATGAATCGGCAGAACACATACTGTGTTTGTGTCCAGCAATGGCACGACTAAGATTCGCAATCCTCGGCAATGACACCTTGTTGCCGTGGGAGGTGAAAGATCTCTCTCCCAACAGGATCATCAAATTTATTAGGAGTCTGGACCTGGTGAGAGAAATATAAAAGGGAAGTGAGCCACAATAGACCGATCGGTCTCGGTGGAAGGGTTTATACCCACTCACTTTAAACCTACCTACCTACCTACCTACCTACTGTACTATAGTCAAATGTGGATCGATAAATAATTGCCAAGACTGCTTAAAATTAAACTTTTCTGATCTATTCCTGATTTACACTCAAAAAAATAGAAAAAGAGGACAAACATCATGGCTGGGTCCTGGATGCGGAGAGAAGTTATCGCAACGTATAGGAACTTGTTTTGTAATTTTTTAACTTTAGAAATGTTTTCCCCAAATTACGATTTTGTATGCAAAGGGGAACTACAGTTTATTGTGTACTCCGATCGCCACAAAATAGAACACGATGTTCACCGTGGTTAACCATTCATCCACAACCGAACCCACCTTTGTAGCTTCGCTTTTCTGGTAAAAAGTGATATTTTAACTCAATATATATAAATGCAATAACACTTTTACACAAGTAAAATGTTTGGTGTATTATTTAAAAAGTGAATTGAAATTGAAATAAAAATACCCGTTTTTAGACCCGCTATTATCCAATAAACCTCCAGCGCTCCCCTAACATGGGGTTACGTTATTCCCAACAGGCCATATTTCATTAAAACTAGCGGGGACAAGTGCCTACTAGGCGTCAAATAATCGGCATAATCGTCACACCTAAAAAATCCAAAGTGAATCAGCGATTGTGCTACTGTCAAATTATTCTAGGGGCGCGACCCCACGCAAAAGCAACGCGAGATATTCAATTTACGATCAAGTATGTATGAACACTTATGATTACCGGGGGTAAAATGAACATTATTATGCTTATGTGATTCAATATTAATCGCGTAAATTTGCCGCTTCAAGGGGAGCACTTACTTATTTACGCTTGTTTTGAGATATTGCATAAAAGATTAAGTGATGTTAAGTATGAGGGAGAAATAAACCTGGTGCTCTATTGAATAAACTTGTTTCAAAAATATCTTTTCGTAATTTTTGAAATAGTAGAAATATTTTTGCTTTGCAGGTTAATTTAAGTATTCTTAAGAAATTTTACCAGTATTCTTTGTTGATATTACAGTTTTTTTAATCTAACTAAAACTAAACTTTTGCTACAAAGGATTATACTTCATGAAACAAGAAGTTAATCAAGAAGAAGTAGCCGGTAAATATTATCCACCCTGTGGGAAAAGTCTGCTGGATCCAAATAAAATAAGGTGTTTGATTGAAAGTTCTTCTTCTTCCTCTTCTTTGTCAGCCATTATCTGTCCACTCCTGAACAAAGGCCTCTTTCATTTGTTTCCATGCTGTTCTGTCTCTCCTTGATACCCATCTGTCCACACTTAGTCTGGCAACATGGCCGACCCCTTGCCACTTAAGCTCAGCGATTCGCTGTATCAAGTCCACAACCTTCGTTCTTCTTCTTATTTCTTCGTTACGGATTTTATCTCGTAAGCTAACGCCAAGCATTGCCCGTACCATGGCTCTTTTCATTGTCCTAAGGTTATTGGTGTACAAAACCATATGTTGCGACAAGCAGGATGCATGTGTTAAATACTTTTCTTTTAAGGTTTATAGGGATGTCAGGGTTTTTAACTATATGACTCAGTTTTCCAAATGCTATCCATGCTAGTTTTATTCTTCGTTTTATCTCTGCCGATTGGTTTTACTTTCCCGTTTTAATGACATGACCAAGATATATATATATATATATATATATATATATATATATATATATATATATATATATATATATATATATATATATATATATATATATATATATATATATATATATATTTTATATATATATATTCATCCACAAAAATCCAAAGTTTTGTCTGCTATTCTTATGATTTCGTCAGTCCTGCTCATTATTTTTGTTTTTGATAAATTCATTTTTAGTCCGCCGTTATTTGCAGCTTCATTTAGTTTTTCTAGCATGTTCTTAAGCTCTTCGATATCTGAATTCGATATCGAATTGGTTTAAAAAGGTTCCATCAACGTTTACACCTTTATTTTCCCACGGTAGCTTTTTAAATACGTCCTCCAAGGCCAACGTAAAAATTTTTGGGGATATAGGATCACTCTGGCGAACTCCCCTATTAATTATATTTTTTTTTGTTCTCAGGTCCTCCGTAATTTTTACTCGAAAAGTAGCGCTTTTGTATATATTCTTAAAAAGGGTAGAATATCTCGAATCAATTTTTGCTCCATCTATCGCACGCAGGAGAGCCCATGTTTCGACAGAGTCAAATGCCTTATGAAAGGAAGTTATGATGAACTATTGTGTTTTTGAAACAGCAATTCCGGATACCTACAGATTAAGAAAAAAAATAATGGATTTATATTTTTTGTGTAGTTTTTTGTGGGATTATGATCAGAAAAGCAAAATAAAGTACCGGCAGTTCCGACTTATTGTTTTGCTAAAGAGATTACCGGTGAATTCATAATGTTTTTTATAAGAATTTATCAGTTAATTTATGATATAATCTCTATCTGGATATTCTTGATTCTTATTGGAACCTACCATTTTCTATTAGGCTTTTTCCACAGAGCAGCTGATTCGACGATTATATCGAAAACATTAAAAACACCCAAAAATTTGATTCTCTGTCTTTGATTGTCTGTTTTGTTTTACTTAAATGACTCGGGATTTTATGAGGCCTCCATTGCTAGCCCAATCCAATGATAAATTGATCTTTTTGCTTTAACCATAAGAAAATCATCGAAATATTAACGAAAACTCTTAGGTACATCTAGGTACTCAAAAGATAAAATGATGAGAGATACAGTCAGCTTCTGGCAGGGCCCACAACTGTTTCACAAAATATTTATTCTGGTCCTCCACCAACTTACGGGGGAAAAAACGGCAATATAGACCAAAGATCCTAAGTCCTAAGACAACAAAAAGGCTTTAAGGGCACTACCAAAAGACAGGGCTCTCGTTTGGTCCTACGAAATTAAAACACGGGTTTTCCATGCCTCTAGTGGTCGATTTTTGAAAGAAAATTTCTGTTTTCGAAGGCCAGAATAAAAGTTAATTTCATAAACTTATTTAAACTGTTCTCACTAAGAGCTTCAAATAAATGAATATTAATATATAGATGGACCCTTTTTTAAGTTACACATTACAGAGGACTCAAAAAACAGATTAGGGTCATGCTAAAGAGTTCTTTTTTCTGTGATGGTAAGTGGTTTCAACTCTTGCAAATTACTTGGGCAGTTTTTTTAATCATTTAAATTAAATTTTCGGAAGTATAGCCAGATACAGTGGCGTATATTGACTACCATAAGTCGGGGGCCTAAAATGCTTAATTTAATAATTTAATAATATATTATAGATTTATAATTTCTTAAAATTATATATAGTTTATTTTAAAAAATAGGGGGCATAAGCACCCGTGGTTCCCCCAAGAATACGCCACTGCCCCAATATATTTTAAACATTATTCCTAAAAAAAAGTCGTTGGTAAAAAAAGTACTAATAAAAATATTAATATCCATAAAAAGTTATAGAATAACTAAATTAAAAGAAAATTACAAATAAAAAAAAATCTATATGTACCTTGTAAGTAACATAAAATGTTTTTAAAAAGCTTTACATTAACGTTCTTTCAGCAATTTTTACAGCCGAATTATTATTAAACCCTTATACAGCACGCATTTTCCGAAATGGAAACTAAATCATACAAAAAAGGATGTAAAAGCACTCCAGAGGTCCAATAAGAATTTCTTAAAAACATAGCCCTTATGGTTCCAGTAACCGTACGTAATAACATTTATTTATATACCGCATGTAAAAATTTTATTACACAAGAAAAAGTCACATTTTAGTCTTTGATTGGGAGTTGGGAAAAAGACTAGTTAAATATTTGGGAGATGTCAGACTTCGGTGTAGCGGGGGTTGTTTGGAAAGCTATAGATTGGACTAGAGTATTAAATGTTTTGGTAAGACAACTGACCAATATTGATTTAAATGCACCCCCCTGACCTTTAACGTTGTATTTTTTTGTGGCCCACTAATCTAATTTTGACACACTAAATTTATTTTTTCTTATTGCAAATTGTACAATGTAATGTTTATGCTAATTTGCAACTCTTAGGGGTATATCTAATTTGATACGGAAGCATAAATTTATTTTAAACCTCCCAGTCATATACCTTAAGTCACATTATGTCCACGTACTTTAAATTGGAATGCTTACATGTGCTATTTTATCCACTTTTAGCACAAACTGAATTAACCAAAACAAAACAAACCTTGACAACATTTAAAACTAAATAAGGTTAACAAATACCTAAAAAGTATTTTGTAAAAAGTTAGATCGCACAGTTACAGGATGTGCCATGTTATGTACTCGGCGATGCGGCGAGGTGATCGTTGACTGTAACATTTTAATTTAAAAAATTGGCTATTTTCTTTATTTTTTATTAGGTTTATTTTGTATAATAGAGTGTTTCTATGTGAATATAGGCTGTTAGAGTATTTCACCCAAAAATTAAATATATATTTTTTATTTTATATATGCAAACGATATTTGTTTAATGAACAGGGTGATTTTTAAATAATTTAAAACGTAAAAAAAATTGTCAAAACCGTAGTTAGAGTATTAACTGGCCCCTGTTAGTTTACAAATACAGAGTTATGAGATTTTCTTGCAAAATAAATAAAACAAAATACCTACCTAGTAAACACAAAAAGTTAATGATAACTCTTAAGAGTTTGGAAGAAGTACTATATTACTTGGGTCTCACTTTTTTATAACCTAACCATACAAAATTTTTGCTCCAACATGATAATGTTTATTTTTCTTTGCGGATATTTATCCTCAACCTTTAAATTAATATAAATACTCCATAAACCTACGCTGCACCTGCTCTACCCTTTAATATATTTGCCATAAATAGGTGACCATATAAGGTAAGCATAATCCAGCTTACTTCGAACAAATGTAAAGTAAAATTTCTTAACTGTCTCCGTGTTCCGAAATGATGTGAAGTACCTAAAACTTAACCATAACATTTGCACTGATTCGGAAACAATTTTGTATACATGAACATCAAAATACAAGCTGAAATCTAGTTGAACTTCCAAATCACGAACACTTTGTTCATGTACGAACTGATTCTGACCAACAAAGTAGTCAAAATTGAACTGAACCATCCTGTATATGCCAACTATGAATTTTTAGTATCTTATTTAATTATTGTTATAAATATATAATATGATGAATATCAATGTTTGAGTTTGAACTATGTTAATATTGTAATATACATGTTCAGAAGTTTGTAAAATTTAATTCAAAATATTATTTTTAAATTCTATTAAATTTTCGAGAAAGTATAGCTGATGTAGGAAGTGATTTTGCCATATCACAAAATTCCCCATCTATTATAGTTCGAATCAGGAAGCGACTAGTGAAACTTGTCAAAACAACTTTAAGGCCTTCTTAAATCACTCCCCTATCATAACCGATTTTCTGACTTCCGGTTAATTCCGGAAACTTTCTTCGGATGATTAGGCAATCCTTATTACAGACCGGACAAAATTGCTCCCCATCACGCTATGAGTTTTGTATTATGAATTATTTTGGCGTGCGTTTCAGAAACATATTTACGATTAACGACCTCTGACGCATGTTTGTCTGGAGAATTGTAAATTAGATATTTCATATTAATATTTTATGTTTATAACGTAAATAGTTGTTAATGCGTGTATCAAAATATTAGCTGTGCTTAAAGTACTGTTAACCTTACTATATGTTAATATGTTTGATGGTTTTATAAATTAATAACGGTTGAAGTCGTGCTAGCTTAGTCGATATGATCCTGCCGCAGTTCTGAATCTTGATACTGATATGTTTTTTCGTTTGTCCTAAAATTTTACTTGAGGTATTTGGTGAGACTTTACGTATAGTGTAAAATAAGATAAATATTTTTTATATTAGCTCTATTTGTTATTCCGAAATAGTGTACACTATTTTCAAGGTCGGATTTAAAGGAGGGCAAGCTGGACAGATGCTTGGGGTTCCTCTCAAAAAGGAACCCCCACAACATAAAACAATAATCCGCTTATTTAGATAATTGTTTTTTTTTATGCAAATAAATTTTTATATTTAAATATAGAATTTTATTATACAGTAAAAGCTCTTGATTCGAGGGGGGGAAATTTTCGTAAATATGCCGCGAATACAGAAACCGTGAATATGGAATGGAAATCTATATAGGATCATAGGGGATACGTTCCTAGGTAACAAAATAAAAAACAAGTATATTAAAAATTAAATTTAATAGAAGTTTTTGACCATATTAATTAATAATTATTTTCAGGCTTAGGCAATGGTTTAAAGAATTTTGAATTTTTTTCTGGCTTGGCAGTTTTTAAAAGCTCCTTTAATTTCGACTGATATTCAGAAGTGGTATTAGCAATTTGCTTCTTAAAAATAGAACTTTGTTCCATAGACGGATCAATTTTTATAAAGAAATTACAAAGATCATTTGCCATTTTTAAACCTTCACTAAGATTTTTCAAATTAAATGTCACATTTTCCGTGCTTGTTGAAGCCTCTTATTCACTGGGCTGTGAATTTAACATTTCATCCCAGTCGGTTTAAGTCAAATCTTCATCGATTCAAGCAATTTCTGAATGTCATTTAATTCTATCTGTTCGAACCCATCTCGTCCTATTCCATTTGCAATTTCGGCTATTAGTCCATTTGACGCCGCGTTTACAAATGATATTCGTTTGGATACCTACATATTGAAATCCGTTTTATCAATGTGTATGTATCAATGTACCGATTAGATCTGCGAATAAAGAAATCTTTAGCCGTGAATCCGCGAATTCGTGTATCCGCAAATCCTTGAATAGTGAAAATGCGAATAAAGGAAGCGCGAATAAGGAACTTTGACTGTAATCTAAACAAATTACATTATATGAGTGAAAAATACAATGGTTTTCAGGTTAAAATTGTAAAACACAAAAATTTTATGTTGTGGTTTCCTTGTGCCTGTTACTATTTTTATTTAGTGGCAAAAGCTAAAGTCAAAGGTTGTCCTGTTGCAATTGAAATTTTTGATTTCTAAGAGGAAATCAATGTGTTTTTAGTTTCTTTGCATATACACAAAATTTGTTAAAGAGTGATAAAACCTGCATCTTCAAATGATGGCGATAGTAGAAAAAATATTGTTGTTCCTTAAAAGAATACTATCCCATAGTCATCCATAGGTGATGCCCTTAAAGTACTACTAAAAGATTACAATTAAATAAGAGAAATAACATTTACAATTTCAAAAGACAACAAGCAACAATTTAAAACTTGTAGTGATGCAAATAATTTGTATAACCACATATGTTTTTAGAAAAGGAAATATTTGCAATATTTTGGAATACACGACAAGCAGTATGCTTAAGATCCAAAAATTGACCTTTTAATTAAGGAGTGGCAGCACTTAGATCACTTAAAGAATTTATGTCGATAGGCTAGAAGTTAAGAGGAATCAGACTAATTTACTCATGGGAAATGACAATAGAGTATTCGACATACATTACTGCATGGAGGAAAGGCCCCCGGAAGCTGAAATGAAACCACAAGAGAAATTTTAAACTCAAAATTTTATTCTTGTTATAGATCAATTTGTTTTTTTTTTTAAGCAAAGCCTTTTTACTTCTGAATCCATTTATTCTAGTATGGATTTCTGCATCATGTGGAAAATTTAACTTCCAATAAAGTTAAAGCTTACTCCCTAAATTTTTTAAAAAATCTACAATAACGATTTAAATGAGAACCTAGCTGTTGATCTTGTACAATTCGTTAAATTTTTACAATATTAAACAGAGCTGGAATGGATCCTTTAAAAAAGGAATCGATTCACGGATCCGAATCCTCGTAAAGGAATCCAAATCACTAATACAAATCAGAATTCATTTTTAAAAAATAAGAAATCGAATACAGGAGTCGATTCCTATTTATCGGATCAGGAATCCAGATCATCTTGAGTTTTTATACTTACAAATGGTAACTACGATACGAATGATACTACATAATCCAGATGATTAATTAAGCGTCAAATATTTTTAGCACGGAGCTCGAGCCACGATATGTAGTTTTAGCCTCATTTTCATTAAATGGAACAATTTTTCGAATTGTATTTTAAAGCTTGCGACGCTAGATTTTTATAAGGTTTTTAAATGTGATTTTTTAGACAATCTTAAGCGACTTGTAAACGGGACATTTTATTGTAATTTTAGAGGAATTTTCACCAGTACCGTTTAATAATTTCTCTGCCTATGAAATCTAAAAATATATTAAAATTTTAAATCCTATTTTTGGAAGACACTCTGAATAGAAATAATTAAATGTCACATTCGAAAGTCTCTCAGGGTTATCTCCAGGATAATAAAAATTATGAAGGTCAAGCAATAAGAACTTTTAACATAATTGCAAGTAAAATGTATGCCCCCCACACTCTATGGTTACAAAAACAAAAAAAAAATAATCAAATGTTGTTTCTCCGCACCTAAAAAACAACATATTTTAGTTAAAAATCACATTTCAGGTGTGTTTCCTTGTTTCAAGATCTTAATAGGCAGATGTTTTAAAATTCTTTATCCTAATTTCCGAAAATCAATATGATGCTGTTATTCAAATCAGAAATATAAGAAATCAATTCATTTTTGGAATCGGATCCTTTCAAAAAGGAATCGATATCGGATCATTATAAAGTTATAAAACAAATGCGGATCACGGATCCTATTTTTTAAAAGTAATTGATTCCAGCCTTCGCATCCTTAAAAATGAATTGACCACTGGATTCGATTTCAAAAGGATTCGATTTCTACCCAGCTCTGCAACTAAAGAAAAATCGGCTTATTAAATGTAAGCAAAGAACTTTAATGTACAGGTAAAAGAAAATAATGTGGATAACTAAAGGTAATCCGGATTCGTGATCCGATAAATGGGAATCGATTCCCTGGATTCGATTCTTTATTTTCTTAAAAAATAAATCCCCATTCGTATTGGTGATTCGGATTCCTTTACGAGGATTCGGATCCGTGAATCGATTCCTTTTTTAAAGGCTTCATTCCAGCTCTATTTAATATTGTGAAAAATTTAACGAATTGTACAAGATCGACCGCTAGGTTCTCATCTGATTCGTTATTGTAGATTCTCACACATTTTAGGGAATAAGCTTTAATTTTATTGGAAATAATGCAGAAATCCATAACTAGAATAAATGGATTTAGAAGTGGAAAGGCACTGCTTAAAAAAAAACAAATTGATCTATAATAAGAATAAAATTTTGAGTTTCCATCCAGTAGTGTATGTTTCAAACGTTAAGGTTCGTTTTTATTTAATTCTAAAACTAGCTAATTGCGGTAGGAAAAGATCGTTTTTAAAGGTCAAGTTATTTAAACATCGACTTCGGTCTATGATGAGTTAGAACGTTCAAATCATCTTTCTCTAATAAGTATTGGGCACGATGTTTTAAACAAATTAAATATGTCTGATATAATCAAACAATAAAAAAAGTCTAGAAAAGTGCAAGAACTTTAATGACAGAGCATCTAGCTCTATTTTATTAAACTTTTAATGATAATGTTTTTTTTTCGTATTTTTTTTTATTTTCGTAAGAATTGCACTTTAATTTTTAATTGGCATTATTGTAAAAGTATACTTGTAAAAGAAAAGTAATTTTTTCCCGTTTGTAAAAAGTAAGATGTAGGGCTCTCACACGAAATCGACCCAAGGGCCTCTACAGTCCTAAATCCAGCTCTGACTATTTTACACTTTTTGTAAGTAAAGTAATTGTTACGGAGGGTATAATGAAGGACTATATATGTTTGATTATTATTCTGAGGTAAACTAGTTCATATTGAAGTACATTAGCTCTCGAGGTAGTGACGTGTTACCAAATAGGTAACGCTTTACTTTAAAAGGTGTAAAATGGTATACACTATTTATGTGTTACGAACAGAACTATATAGTACAATAGCCGCATTTTTTCTTCATTCGCCAAATTGTCGACAAAATTTAAAAATCAAACTAAAATCTGTTATATAATTCTAGGAAAAGAATTTGCATGATTTTAATTCAAGTTAACATTAAAAAAATGTTGAAAAAACTTTTTAGGTAGAAAGAATATTAGGTAAAATAAAATTGGCTTTTATCTGATTTAAATTTTAACAAAACTTGTTTGCGATGTGTTGCTTGGGAATATATTTTTTTTCTTTTTTAAATTTTAAAAACCATTTAAATACAGTAAATAGCTTTTTTTTTTGTAAACAGGGTGAAAACTTATCCCTTAAAATTGTAAAAGATATTTAATATGCTACTAGAAAGTTTTCTGTATAGGGTATCAGGCGCTTATTTTCATATTTGTCGGTCGGCAGATAACCGCAATTTTCAAAATAACGAATTTAAAAAATGACCCTGACAAATGAGTATGGTCACTCATTTATCAGCGTCATTTTTTAAATTTGTTATTCAAGTCCTACTAGAAGTTTTTTTTTGCGACTAAACGCAAGTAACTGTTAGACGAGTAATACAAGTTATGAGATAAACCTTTCAACTTTATAAAACGCGACAATATACCGTAATTTTTTTTAATTTTATAAAATGCTACTAAATTTTAATAATCATTAAAATGAGAAAAAATAACATTGATTGTACTGCAAATAAAATATATTATTTGATCAAAAAGGATTTGATCTAAAATAAAGTTAAAATGAGTATTTATTATTTGTCTCCCACAAAAAACACACATTTAGGCTAGTTTTACTAATTTACATTTTTTACATTTATCCGCAAGCGATTGTTTATTAGATAGAAACTTGGTCATTTTTAACTAAATACTTTTTTATTTTAAAAAAGAAATATGCAGATTAGATAATTTTCTTTACCAACTTCTACACCGCACCCGGTGTAGAAGTTGGTAAAGAAACCCGGGTTATAAGTATTTCCCCTATTCAGGGTGTCTCAGAAGTAATTGGACACAGAGCAATAGTAGATACCTTAGGTCGAAATAATGCAATTAACGTAAACTTGCCTTATTCCCAAGTTGATAATAACTAAGATACAGGGTGTCAAACTTTTAATTTTGTTTTCGTTTTTCCGTAATAATTACTTTACTAAAAGACATGGTACAAAATTGGGGATTTGTGGGTTCTTTGAGGCGAGAAACTCAAATCGTTGATGTTGCTAGTGGAGGACGCCAGCTACGGCCAACCTCATTTGTTTTAGGTGGCATAACTTTTTTAAGCTTAGTATATTGACCTGTTTATTAAAAGAAAAGTTACTATAATTTTCGCTGCCTCAAAAATGTTTACTTCACTTAGGTCTCTAAGAGCAACTATTTTCGAGATAAACGTACTTTAAAAGCCACGCCATTTTTCTATGAAAAATGGGTTTCGGCCAATTAGTTTTAAACTTGCAAAGTAATAGTTTTTAACACGCTGTTTAAAAGTCTCCACGGGCACAAAACCCAAAAACCCCTCTAACCCCCTTAAAATTAGCCTTAAAGGTCACTGAGGATTTGAAGACTTTTGAGGGTGATTTTGGGGGGTTAGAGGGAGAGAGTTTTGTGCCCTTGAAGACTTTTGATGAGCGTGTTGAGAACTATTACTTTGCAAAGTTTGAAAACAATTGGCTAAAACCCATTTTCCGTAAGAAAATTGCAAGGTCCTTTAAAGTGCGTTTATCTCGAAAACAATTGCTCCTAGAGACCTAAATGAGGTATACATTTTGACTCAGAGGAAATTATAGTAACTTTATTTTTAATAAACAGGTCAATATAGTAAGCTTAAAAGTTATGCCATCTAAAACAAGTGCGGTAGGCCGTAGCTAACGCCCTCTACTAGCCACATTAAAAGCATGGATAAATTTAAATTTTTTGCCTTAAAAAACCCCAAATTCCCAATTTTTGTATCGCTATGTCATTTAGTTAAGAAATTATTACGAAAAAACGAAAACAAAGTTAAAAGTTTGACACTCTGTATCTTAGTAATTATCAACTTTGGGATAAGGCAAGTCTAGTCCCATTACTTCTGGAACACCCTGTATAACCTGGTTTTAAATATTTAGTGAAATAAGCTCATAAAAAATAGTACAGTCAAACCTAATAGCACACTATCTGAAAAACCAGATAAGTAAATAAATTGGTGCCAATATCAAGTTGTTTTACTTTGTTAATTTATAAATAATCTATACATTATTTTTACAAAACATAATTATCCCTTTTCATTATTAAGACACCTGTATAATATTATAAAATTGCAGAAATGTTGGCATTTAGATCCAGTTAATGATAAATAAATGCAACATTTGGGATAATAAATCGAAACAATTCGTCATAAAAACGCAAATAGATATGTGTTTACTATTTATTTTGTAATAATGCGTTTTACTTAATCAGTTTTTGTTTAATACAAAAATCTTAGGATTTATTGGCGATTCGTTGCTGTTGCTGTTGCGATGCCGTTGACGGTGATGTGGCCGCTGCTGTTGCGTTGCGTAAGTTGTTTAATTTATAACCTTGATGTTGGCGTTCCTAACCTTTAATTTATGGTTGGGCTGTCAGTGTCAATACTATTACTTATCACTTATCACCTTTTTTATTTTTATTACCGTTTATGTAATATTTGGTTTATGCGCATTAAAAATTAGTTAAGATAATTAAAATAAAGGCCAAAAACATTTATTATTACAATAAATGAACAGCGTATAAAAATGTCATAGCTCAAAGAAGCAATCTTATTGGTCGATCACGAACGTCAGCAAACGACCAACGCTAAAGATAAAACTTGGCATAGTCCGAAACACGGAATCGTCAACTTAACTGCAAACGGTAAGGGCAGCGTCGTCAATAAACAAATGGGTATATTAAACGCCATAAGCTTAACTTGCCAACAGGCATATCAATAGCAGAGGAAACGACAATTTTAAGTTTATAAAGTGATCTTAACAAGATACATTATTACAAGAATTACTTTTTCCTGTATACATTTTTTTGTTATGGTACCCAAAAATAGTGTTTGTTGAGAGTGGTAATTACGTGCAAAAAATCATCTTTTTTATTTAGACATAAGTAAATATTGATGACAAGGTAAATTTATGAGGTGTGCGACTAGTTGTCTAATCGAATCGAATAGTTGTATTTGATTTGAATTTCGAATTGAATATTCGAGCTATTCGAACAGTCTAAACTGTCCGAATAGTCCGAATCCTTCTAATAGTTCGAATAGTTCAAACTATTTCATTAATTCAAATTATTAGAATTTAGTATTTTTTTAAATAATTGATAAGCTAATTATAAGAGTCGTGGTAGCTAGTTAAAAATAATAATGCGAACAAAACGCTTAAACTTTTGACTTAAAATTACGTCTTTAATTAAAAAATAAAGTGTTTTCCATAAAACTCCTTATTATAAAACTTATCATAAAGAAAAATCTTTAAAAAAAGAAATTGGCAATACTAATTTAATATATTACAGTATGTTATAAGTAACAACTACAAAAACTTTCCAATTTTCTGAATTCAATAATAATGAGTTGCATTTAAATACACTGGGAATTTCAAATTATCACAAACCTTTTAAAACTGCCCCCAAAATAAATTTCTATTTCTGAATAATTGGAAAAAAAGTTTTTAATTCGGGTATTCTAATTATTCAAAAGATTCGAATCATTCAAATAGTTCGAATTAGTCGGATAGTTCAAACTATTCGAATAGTTCACACTATTCGAATGATTCGAAACTATTCGAATAGTTCGAATTATCTAAATAGTTTGAACCGTTTGAATTTTTCGAATATTCGATTTAAAATTTAAATTGAATAATTCGTATTTGATTTGCCTCGAATAATTAAAAAATTCTAATATTTGCACACCCGATAAAATTATATTGTTCAATTATATTAAAAATATGTCAGTTTCGTTAGGTAATACGTAAAAATCGTCGGTTTTTTACCCTCTTTTATACTTATGTTTTTTTTTATAATATATGGTTTTTATTTTTTACCTAACAATTATATAAACAATTTAACTACGCATTTTTTAGATAAACTTTCACTTTCAGTGCTTGATATTTGTACTACAATACCGTCTGATTATTATTTTCTACGCTACTGAACAAAAACCTCTTTATTTTTGGTATGGGAATAGTATTTTGCAAATGTGACAGAAAAATGTCTTCGAAAACGGCTCTTGGTGAATA
This sequence comes from Listronotus oregonensis, assembly GCA_019359885.1. Taxonomy (NCBI): domain Eukaryota; kingdom Metazoa; phylum Arthropoda; class Insecta; order Coleoptera; family Curculionidae; genus Listronotus; species Listronotus oregonensis. Next base: position 30,589 of record JAHBCN010000576.1, on the reverse strand, counting down.
AATGAATTATTCATTGAAATATTAACGGTGCGCCATGCTCCATAAAACGCCCATAAAAATGCCAATGAAACAGATTTTTATAGAAATGCCATTCAATTTCAGGATGTTTGTGTTACGTTGTGCATTTTATTGATGTTTTAGTCTATATAAAGCATTTTCTAAGTGTTATTTTCTATGCTGCAATTAACACATTTGCATTATATCTAATGTCAGTTCAGTTAAGTATGTAAAGTTTTATCGCCTTATTTCTTTGTAAGTTAAAAATGCAAAAACTAGGGCTTAGTTTCTTAGATGTTATGTCAATTAAATTAAAATGTTTAAGACCTTTAACAATTATGTATTTAGTATGATTTTAAGTTTTTTATATGCTACTAGATTTATTTCACATATCTAAATATATTGGCATAAAAAAGTAAAATTTAGACCTAAATACATAGATATAGTCGAAAAGACCCACACAAAGTTTATTCAACGCTAGGTACAGTTTTTTACATGGATGCGGAAAGTACCTATACTCTTTAGTCCCATAACTGCGGGCAGAAAGTTTTATAATATAACCAGACTACCAGACGTTTAGGCAAAGAGTTTGGTTTTATAAAGAAATCAATCTGTTACAATTTAGGCATCAGGGCAGTATCTAGGTATGGTAGCGCCCTTGGCGCGGCTTAACATTTAGTCGATGCAACCAGTACAGTTGTATAAGGTACTTAATTTGTTCAATGATGATCTCAGTATTAGCATTTTGTACATTTTACTCCTATATATGCTTATTACCATTTTAGGATCTGAGGGCAGCAAATTAGAAGCAAAAATAATTCTGTAATCAAACGTATTATACTTTTATTACAAATTGCTACAATTAGGTGGATAAAGTTGGTTGCCTACTTTATAAACTTAAATATTAGAAAGTCCATCATTAGTCCAAACTGTACTTTTCTTGCTTTTAGCAGGGCGAGATCGTTGATGATATCGTTAAAATCAATCTGAGACGCAATGTTGTATTCTATATTCAGATTCGCAAAGTTTGTTAACCTGTGTTCTTGATCATTTTTAACTTGCTGAACGAACGCTCACAAGATGCCACACTTACAGACATTGTTAAAAATATCCTCAACGCAACTTCAATATTAAAATAATTAGAAATAACGTTTAGGACATCCAAATTCCACACATCCTTATTGATGTCCTTTATCAGCTCTTTTGTATGATACTTGAAAGTAACTACTTTTTTCACAAGCTCTAACGTATCTATTCTTTGGCATACATCGCACCAAGATCAGCTGCACACTTTTCAAGAAGAGGATCAAATTCCACACATCCTTATTGATGTCCTTTATCAGCTCTTTTGTATGATACTTGAAAGTAACTACTTTTTTCACAAGCTCTAACGTATCTATTCTTTGGCATACATCGCACCAAGATAAGCTGCACACTTTTCAAGAAGAGGATCAGAATACTCACTTAAAGACTTTCCGGATAAAAAATTAGAGTTAGATGAACCTGTTTGCCCTCTTGTTCATTTCACTTTTATTCCTATTAAACACAATAAAACACTCTCTCTCAAATGATTTTTCAGCACTCTACGAATATGTTTTATCTCCAGCCATTTCACCAGTCATTCTTTTGTTTTTTTTTTTCAGTTAACAGGAAAACAACTAATAATTTTCAAAGAACCACATGTATCATTGGCTTTTTCTGTGTATTTCTTAATTTCTTTTAGGTAGATCTTCATTTTTTTTAGCAACCTGTAAACAAAACTTAAAGCAGCGTCAAGAGTATTGATTTTCCTGTAGTGACTTGTTTGTGCAGTCTAAGCTTAATTAAAACATCAGACCATACCTCTAGCAAGCAGACAAATTCGTAGTCAATATGGTTCAGAAGTTTTATAGCCCCAGATACTGTGTCGGCAAAAAGAACTAGTGCTTCTCCAAATTTATGAAATACCAATTATTTATCCGTAGCTTAAATATTTAAAAAAATCAAATAGTTACATTCTCGCTGTAGATATTGGGATAAATTAATATATTTTTTAAATAATTCGTACATTTTTAAGTTGTTGTATATTAAAAGCAGTGTTAAGTGTCTAAGTTGAAAACTTTTATAAAATTGTTTTGTTGTAATGTGTTGATTTGATTAATTTTGTCAGTAAAAATAACAATAAAATGACTACGGTATCTGACAACTAATGAAAAAAAAAATTTTCATGGCCGATTTTGCGTCCTCCAGGTTACTGCGCCCTTGGCAGGCGCCCGCCTCACCACTCTCACCACCGCCTAAATACGGCCCTGTTAGGCATAAAGGAAAAACAAAATAGTTGTCTATAAAACATAAGAAAAGTATATAAATAAAGTAATATTATTTTCTTTGTGGCAAATTTAACAATATTTTTAGAATACAAAGCGCTTTTACAAAAATGCAATAAAAATATTAAACACGTATTACAAAAAGCGACTTGCTAAACAAAACGTTAAAAAATAATTAACGACATTTCTGGTATAAAAAAAAGTTTATTTAATTTTTTGATATCCTAACTCAAAATTTTTCCAGATTCTAAGCTGCTCAAGATTAGGTAACATATTTACCGCTTTGTCATAAGTTAAAGGTTTTTCCATTTCGTAGCGTGATCTCCATGCTTGTATCAAACTTTCTAGCACCATACGAAAAGTTACTTAAATACCAAACATTATGGAAGTCCAAATGGCAAGTAAAAATATTTTTTTGTTTGTTAACATTATTTGAAACGTTGTATATAATTGGTGTGATAAAACAGATTACAGTTTTTTAAAATATTTTTTTACACATTGACATTTTGAAAATTTTTAATTCGATTAATTCAGTTTTTGTTTTAACAGACCCAGATTATGTTGGTAGGTTAATTTTATTAGATCTAATAACCTTGAAATACTCTAAAATATGTTTTGCCTAATGTTAAATAAGATTGTGTTTACAAATAGCAATATTAAATTACAATAAGTAATAAAAAAAGGTTAAGTGCTTTTCTTACGGTACGCATTTGTTTAGGTTTTAGTAGACATACTCTGAAGTTCGTGCCTGTTTTTATTTATTATTTAAACAAGAATTTATTTTATCATAAATGCTATCGTTGTGCTTTAAGTATAAAATTAATTTATAATTATTTTTCCATTGTTTTTTTATTTCATTAGTTTTTTTTTAAATACTGTATTTAGTCAAACGGTGACCTAATCCAGTATAAAGTAGTAGAAACATGCAGTTAATGAGTTAAGGAGTTTTTACCTTTTCTTATAAACAAATATTTATGCAGAAATGTTTTTTAATTGCTCGCTGCCTCAAGTGCTTTTTGTTTAATTAAAGATCCAGATATTGGAACATTTTTGCCTCTTGCTTTGCAGAACCAGTTGTAGACGACTTGATCTACTGCCAATTTTTCCGACTTCTGGAATTTCCTCTTTTGTTCTAAATTTAACACCTTCTTCAAACATTCGATTTAGTTTAGCTTTATTCCTGATAATATCATTTATTTGGGATATTTCAACACAAAACTTTTCAGTCTGTTTTCGCGAACCCAAAGCGTACTTTGCACTTTTGGCGATAACATCAATTTTTTCCTTCAAATGATTTCGTTTTGGGGACATGATTAAACACTTTTCGATTCCGAGCACGACAGCTTTATTCTTATCGCTTTAAGACACAACCAAAAATATAATGTGAAGATAATCCCCTAAGCCACTAATACTATTTGAACCTGGCCATAACTATTATTGCTAGGTATTTCTACCTTTAAAATTTGTAGAATACAATCATACAATAATAAAATACAAATTAACCCAAAGAATTTCCGGCCAATATAAAAAGGTTGATTTACCTGATTTACCTGAAATGGGTTATAAAAATTTAGGTTTGTCTGGCCTTGGCTTTTTTATAAGGGTGTCCATTATCCAAGGATTTTTATATACGAAATTTTCTATACAGCAGATTTTTGTTAGCTTGAAAGTGGCCGATAACACAGGTGGCCGATATAAAAAGGTGCCTGTTAACACAAGTTTTACTGTAACAATTTTTAGTTATTTATGTTGTAGGTTGTAAACGATATTTTTAAATACCCTGCATAAAAAACAACAGATGAAATAAACATAATTGCAATGCTTTTTTTAATGAAAATTATACAAAATTAAGACCGTTGAATTTTTGCTCTGGAAATTGTTTTTGTTATTGTCAATTTATTTTATTTAAATAATTTAAGAACATTTCTTTATGTATCAATATAACTTTAGATGAAGTATATACACTTCAAAAAAGCTTACCCAGTTTAATAAAGAAATATTTTCAATATATATAAAAGGCATTCCACCACACGTAAGCTATCTCACATATCAAAGGAAGTAATATTCCCAGAATTGTCCTGCAGTATAACAGGGGTTAGGGGCAGGGGTCAGAAAACATCTATTTGCGAGGTCCTTTAAAGCGGCCATCGGTCAGCGCACTGGACCCTGTATGCTCTTGAGGATTCTCCCCATATAATGCTCAAATTGATTGCTTTACGCGTTACGACACAATCGCTTTCATACATTTATACATTATGTACAACTGTGCACTTTTATCACGTTTTACGAGTTTTGTGTTTGTTTTACATGGAACTTTTGGAAGAGGGTTCATATTATATTTTATGTTTATAAGTTAATTTATTAAACATAATGTTTTTAAAGAACACCAAAAAGATAAGATGGATTAAAATCAATTTAATGTTAAGTGATCGCACTTATTACAAAGTAAGGATAGCGTGTTTTCACTTTTACTGTTATTTTATATTATAAAGATGATACCAGACTGCGACGGATCCTTCAAAAAAGGAATCGATTTACGGATCCGGATCCTCGTAAAGGAATCGAGTCACCGATACGAATCACGATTTCTTTTTTAAGGAAAAAAGGAGTCGAATCCAGGTAATCGATTCCCATTTAACGGATCACGAATCCGGATCATCTTTAGTTTTTATACTTACAAATGGTAACTACGATACGAATGATACTACATAATCCAGATGATTAACCAAGGGTCAAAGATTTTAGCACGGAGCCCGAGCCGCAAGATATAATTTTAGCCGCATTTTAAAGTGCTGTAACTCTTAGCCAAATTAGTTTTTTTCAGTATATATTCTTCAAATTTAAATATGTTATTTCTAATATATATATAAATATATATATATATATATATATATATATATATATATATATATATATATATATATATATATATATATATATATGATATTTTTATCATAGTATATCATATTCCTATATTCAATTATCATTTAAATACCAATCAAGAATGAAAAATTCCGCTCATCTCTTAATGTTGTTTTACGTTTCTATGGTTTTAGCGGTTTTTGTAGAGTGACAAAACAGCCATAGTAATAATTAATAAGTAATTAGATATCACATGACAAGTAGAAATAGGTAAAACCTTAAACAAGAAAAAATGATTAAAACATTTTTTTTACAAACTGATAAAACTGTCATTTTCACACTTTTATTAATCTCTATAGCATATATGGTTATTATGCAACTCTCAAAAAACCGCTTAAACCATAGAAACGTAAAACAACATTTACAAATGAGCGGATTTTTCCCTTTTAAATTTTTATATAAATTTGAATATCTCGTAAACACTTGAATGTAAGGATATGATATGCTGAATAAAAAATATCTAGAATTTTATGCAGAAAACAAAAGTGTAACAAAAAATATAGAGAGTCATTTAAAAAAATTAACTTTGTTCTTATACAAACTTTTTTGATACACCCTGTATACATAACGTTGTTCGCAAAATATAGAGCAGCAAAAACCAAAATATTTTTGTATAAAACATTTTTTCCCAATTTAAATATATAAAGCAATAGGCTGGGGGTCTCACTTCACAGACTTACCCAATATATATATATATATATATATATATATATATATATATATATATAAAAAAAAAAAAAAAAAAAAAATATATATATATATATATATATATATATATATATATATATATATATACAGGGTGTTGCTCGCCGAGCGGGACATAGGGAATCCCATGTAAATTTTGAAGTAGTCAAATATTGGCTCCCCTAATTATTTTAGAAAAAAATGCTATTAGGATTTATTAAAGACCACAATAAGTTCCACCCAAAATGAAAATTTGAGCATTTTTCACCCAACCAGTAAATAGTAAACTGCTTAAATAGTTCTGCAACGTAGTATCTAATTATGCACCCTGTACTCTAGAAATCAATAATAAAAACACCATATCGATTTATCAGTGACAATTTAGATCATTAATTTATAATATCATTGCCAAAACTGAACAATTTTATACGGGAATTTCAAAAAGAATCCTCGCATTTCATTTTAGTTTACAGCTAATTCCAACACATGCACTCACAGTTACGCAAGACAATTATACAAATTTGTCTACATTTAGAAATCAATTTATGACGAAAATATCAGGATTTAATCAAATGCTCAAATATTTCTCCATTAACTGCCAGACAATAACTCAAACGATTATTAAACTCATTTCTTACGTTGGCTAGTTGGTACATCGATATTCTGGAATATTCAGCGGAAATAGCATTTTTTAGCTGGTCTAAATTTTCATATTTTTTATTGGTATAAAGCTTAGTTTTTAAATATCCCCATAGAAAAAAATCGTTTGTCGAAAGATCCGGAGACCTGGCTGGCCAAGATATTGCGTGGTTCGGGCCTATGATATCGTTATTAAATGCGTTGTTCAAGTATTCGCGCACAGCTCTACTCCACATTCAAATTTTGGTCAAGGAAAAATGGTCCAAGGATATGGTGTCCGAAAATTTCCACCAAAACATTATTTTTTTGTGGATATCGAGTCCTTGTCTCAACAAATCGATTTTGGTTTTCGTTACTCCAGTACCGGAAATTTTGAATGTTGGGTTCGTTGTTCAATGTAAAAGTGCATTCGTCAGTAAAGCAAATATTTTGTAAAAAACCTCTGCCAGTGTTTGTCCTCTCCATCATCTCAAAGCAAAATTCTTGTCGTCGTATTTCATCTCCGTCTCTTAATTATTGGTGTCTTTCGTACTTGTAAGCGTGGTATTTACATCTTTTTAAAATTCGAGATATTGTGGTGTGGTCTTGTTCAGTAATGTCCTCCAGTTGTCTGGTGCTAAAGTTTCCTTCGGCCTCCTCTACACAAAGTATCACGTCTAAATCCCTCTCGTTTTGTACAATTTGTGTTTGTGTCTCTGATTTTCACATCGATTTTCTTTATATTTGCAATTATTGATTACTGTGCCTGTAGTTTCAAATTTTTTTTATCGTCCGTTCTATTGTCGATTTACTTGGTATTGGCCTATTGGGAAAATAAGTTGCAAACATGTCCGCTACTCTTCGATAACTATTTCCCTGATAAAACCATTTTATAATAGTGATTTTTTCTTGATTTGAGTAGTTCATTATTTAAAAATGATGTGACATTGATCTGACAACTTGAGAGTAAGAGGTTAAATAATTTTTCCGGTATTTTATTATAAACTTCTAATAATACAGAGCGCGTAAGAAGATAGGGGATTCGTAACTTATTTTAGCATTTATCTTTTAGCTGTCGGACTGAGAAGAGCTGAAATTTGTACACTGGGTTCAACTTTTCCTGCTCTTTAAAAAATCCTAATAATATTTTCTTCTAAAATAATTAGGGGAGCCAATATTGGGCCACTTCAAAATTTACATGGGATTCCCTATGTCCCGCTCGACGGAGCAACACCCTGTTCTCTATGTTGTCCACTATGACTCTCTCCCTAGACGCGTTTCGCCCGCATTACTGGTATAGTCATGTATATGTATATATATATATATATATATATATATATATATATATATATATATATATATATATATATATATATATATATATATATATAATATATATATATATAATATATATATATATATATATATATATATATATATATATTATCATTCATTTATTTCAGTTTCTTATCATATAATTTAAGTTACCACTAAAGTGTTACTATACTTACTTTGCTGTTTTTACATTTTTTAGCTCCGAAGTATAAAAGTCGGAATTATTTTTGAAAAATAATTCGACCATGATTGCGTCGACTTGAAACAGGTTTCCGCTGTCTGCTTTTACAAAATCGTTGTCCACGGTAAAAGTACTTGACAGAATTTATAAAATATTGCAAATAAATGACACAGAAACAATGATAATATAAGAAAATCTTATTAAAACAATTTCTAAAGCTAATATATCACAAGAAGGCGCAAGTAGGCAAACGAGGTTTACAAGCAGGTGACGTCATCATAAACTCGACCAATTAGGAGCGTTTTGTGTCACGTGACAAACGTTTAAAAATTGCATTTTTATTTATGGGTTTTTAAATATATTAATTAGTATTTTTAACTTATGTTAATAAATAACCATTTTCAAACTCTTAATTTATACTGATTGCAGTAATTGACACTTTATTTTTCGCATTCTCAAATAGCCTGTTGTAAAATAAAACCAATTTACATCAGATTAAAAATTGGCCGTTCTCAAGTCTTTATTTGGAAAGCTACTGATTAGTTTAATGGAAAGGATGTATTTTTGTATATTAAATTTTTGCGGAAAAGCTGTTATAATTTAACTCCTTTTTAGCCATCTTTTTTATGTCTAATAAAGCAAAAAAAAAACAAATTTAAATGTTTTCAGCATACTAGAGATCCTTTTATGCACAATAGAACCAGGTCGGTGTCGATTAGTAAGATGTGCTATTATTAATACCATTTGGGTAATAAGCACTTTTACTGTAAAAAATATTCATTTAATGGTGAATTATTTTTAGTTAAAAATTCTACTTAATTTTTTTAATATTGTGGTATTACCTATATAAAAAATAAAATACAAATAGGAAAATCCACGAACATTTGCGTATTTAAGCCTATGTTTCAGGGAGGGACAGGCCCCTAAGATGCGATGTCCAATGAAGCAGAGATCACCTCGAAATGTACAATCAGTGTACACGATTAACATTTATGTTTGAACAATAAATTGTTAACCAACACCCGAACTTATCAAAAACCACAAAGTATAGTATAGCTATTCGATGTTATGTTGATTGTTGATTGTAGCTTTTTGTACGAAAATAATCTTTTTTGCAAAGACCTACAGTGTAACCAATAAAAAGCGCATTACATGGATTTTTTTTATTAATTGTTTTATTCGAAATTTGATTTTGGCACCAAGTTCTGCTTTAATCGAAATGACAATTAACCAAAGAGATAGTAGTCACATGATTAACTGATAAATATTAATTTTTCTGTAAAAGAATTTTAAAAGTAGGGTTGCATCTAAAAATATCCAAAAAAGCTACTTAAAAAAGTATTTCTGCAATTGCAAAAAAGACTCAACGTAACCTACATAAAACTTTTTAGTTTTGAAGATGCTTTATCCCGGACGATTTTCTTTGAAGTTATATAACATATTAAATGTGTCTTTTTGTGCAAATTCAAATGTGGCTATTTAAATTTGGTCACATGTGATGTATTTTTTTGTTTGTATAAGGGAACTTTATAAAAAATCTACTTTTGAAAATGTTGTTTGTGTTTAAACATAACACACTTTATTATTAATTTTAATAATGAAATAAATAAAATTAAATGCATTAATTTTTATTTATGATTTTTTATAAGAAAAGTTTACTCTTTTTATTTAAACTCTTTTGGTAAAATTGCATTACTTTTTGGCCCAAACTATCTTTTTAAAAATAGATATTTTATAAAGTAAGTTTCTTCAGGATCAAAAATAAATAAACTTGCCAAAGTTATTACTTTAAATAAATCCATATTATGCACACTTTACTGGTTAGTCCGAGAGAGTGTCCATGGGTAAAACTGTAGTTGTTGCCTACTGTACGTACTAACAGTTATTTCAACTTGAAGATTTGAGCTATAAGTTCATTTCACGAGTCGAACTCCTAGGAAATAAACCTACTCGCAACTTATTGGTCGTTTCTCCGGAAAGAGAATGGATGTAATATTTTTAAACTTTAGGTGAAACATTTTATGTCAAATAATTACAGAAATATAATTAATTACTGGAGAACGATAACCATATCATATGAAAGTTGTATACTTTGACGGCAAGTCTGTATAGAAAATCGACTAACTCGCAACTATGGACTATTATAACTTGGAAATTACGTTAATTTTTTATAATATATATATATATATATATTTTTATATCTATATATATATATATATATATATATATATATATATATATATATAATATATATATATATATATATATATATATATATATATATATATATATATATATATATATATATATATATATATATATATATATATATATATATATATATATATATATATATACTATATATATTACCTTAAATACGCAAATGTTGGTGAATTTTCCTATTTGTATTTTTTTTTTAAATAGGTAATACTACAACATTAAAAAAATAAAGTTAAAGTAGAACTTTAAACTAAAAATAATTCACCATTAAATGCATGTTTTTTACAGTAAAAGTGTTTATTACCCACATGGTATTAATAATAGCACATCTTACTAATACGACGACCTGGTTCTATTGTGCATAAAAGGATCTCCAGTATGCTGAAAACATTTAAATTTGTTTTTTTATTTGCTTTTTTGGACATAAAAGAAGATGACCGCAAAAATTTAATATACAAAAATATATCCTTTCCATTAAAAACTAATCAGTAGCTTTCCAAATAAAGACTTGAGAACGGCCAGTTTTTAATCTGATGTAAATTGGTTTTATTTTACAATAGGCTATTTGAGAATGCTAAAAATAAAGTGATTACTGTTATCAGTATAAATTAAGAGTTTGAAAATTGTTATTTATTAACATAACTTAAAAATAATAATTAATTTATTTTAATATCCATAAATAAAAATGCATTTAAACGTTTGTCACGTGACACAAAACGCTTCTAATTGGTCGAGTTTATGATGACGTCAACTGCTTGTATACCTCGTTTGCCTACTTGCGCCTACTTGTGATATATTAGCTTTAGAAACGATTTTAATAAGATTTTTTTTAGATTATCATTATTTCGGGTCATTTATTTGCAATATTTTATAAATTCTGTTAAGTACTTTTACCGTGGACAACGATTTTGTAAAAGCAGACAGCAGAAACCTGTCCCAAGTCGACGCAATCATGGTCGGATTATTTTTCAAAAATAATTCCGACTTTTATTCTTCGAAGCTAAAAAATGTGAAAACAGCAAAGTAAGTATAGTAACACTTTAGTGGTAACTTAAATTATATGATAAGAAAGTGAAATAATGATGAACTTCCACAGTAAGCAAGAACTTTTGTAGGTTATAAATGTCAAGTTAAAACAAACCAGTTAGTCGGGATCTTTTAGTGTAATGCTTATCAAAATAATAATCATGTAGCTACAAGTTTTAACTAATATTATGAAAAACAGCGAAAATATTCGAAGTGAGTGGCAAGAGACATTCTGTTAAAAACATTAGAGGTATTATAAGTCTCAAAATTTTAATAATTATTTATATATATATATATATATATATATATATATATATATATATATATATATATATATATATATATATATATATATATATATATATATATATGTATAAATATTTGGAACACTTACAAATAGTTTTTCCGGAGTTTTTAACGACGTATTTGTACATTTTGGAACATCACACCATTTGTAACTGATTTTGTTACAAAAATCACTGATAAAATGTAAATCCAATCGCACTTTTATTTTTTGTCTGCAACAAATGTGAATGGATGTGCCACAGATCAGAATACAGGCAAGTGACGTCATCGACCCCATTGCAGCGCCATATTGTCAAAGTAGCGTTTTGGCACGCTATTTAAATATTGAATTTTTATTTTGATATTTTTCAGCAAATATGTACCAGAATTTAAACAAAAAAAAACAACTTTTATTGGGTTCCTGAAACTCTTCTACATAATATAATATTGATTTTAAATACCTGTCAAATAGCCTATTTAAGCATCAAGATTTCTATGTCCCTAATAGAAACAAAAATTATTATTTTTTTATTTACTTACAATCATCTGCAAATTATCCACTCTATTATACAACTATCATTATATTTCCTTAAATTTTATTTCAAAATATTTGAAATTATCGTTATATTTCGTCTATTAATTTCTTTCTGGAGAAAAGGTCTCTTTTTATGCCAGATGAATTTTGGAAGCAAGTGTAATTTTGTAAAGAATACCAACAAGCCATTAGTTTTATTTAATAATAAGAAAAATTAGGGTTTGCAATATTGCTTACCACTTAATTTAATCAATTTATTATCAAACCTAAACCCCTGTTCCTAAAATTAATTCTACCAAATTGACCGTCCAAAATTGTCGTCCATTAAGTCAAAATACAGTAGAATATCATTTTTTATATCGTCACTCCATTCATTCCACCCCGCATGACACTCCAGTATAATATATAAATGACAGACTTTTCATTTGGCCATTGTCCGCCTGTGTTCAGATATTTTATAGGGTCAAATAGGATACAAGAACACTGTATGTGAATAATTGAATGTAGAGTTCGTTCTATGAAAAGCGGCAAATATAATAATTTTATTTTTTAAATAATTATTTGGTTACATTAATATAGTAGAAGATGGTATAAAACATCTTTAATAAACATGGGTAAACTAAGTTGTGATAAAATAAAATATAATTAATATATAATAATATATATATATGTATATTATATATATATATATAATATATATATATATATATATATATATATATATATATATATATATATATATATATATATATATATATATATATATATATATATATATATATATATATATATATATATATATATATATATATATATATATATATATATATATATATATATATATATATATATATATATATATATATATATATATATATATATATATATATATATATATATATTTATGAATTTAAAAACCGGTTTCCATTAATAACTGCGAAATTTAATCATTAACTACTAAGGTCGGTTTTGTTTTTGAGATGTTTATAAGCCAATTTCCCAATAGTGAAAAAATTAACAAATTTTTTTTTCAAATTTCTGCCATTTTTTTAAGATTTTTAATTAAATGTAGTAAATTGGCTTATAAGCGACTTTCCTTTTTAAGAAAACATTTGGTTTTTTTGTTTCAGACTTCCGCAGGGGACAACTTTTTTTCAGCAGCTCCATTTTGACTCTCCGTGAATGTTTTTTAAAAAATAAAATAAATTTTAAAAAAAATATTTATTTTTTATGTATTAAAAGAGTTGAGATTTTTTTTTTATTAAAGTTTTTGTTATCTTCCAAAGTGGACTAGTACCTTAACAAAAAAATATATCTATACTACCTTGTAAGTGCCAAAGTTAAAATTTTACAGTATGAGGGAAAAACTTATACCTACCTTATTGTCTCTGAACTTGGAAGGTTTGATAATATCGCAAAAAACGATTTTTGTAAAAAATGGCACTTACAAAGTTTGCTGAGAACACCGACGACAAATTTTGCAGCTTGTGTTTTGCTTAAAAAAGTATAGCTATATAATTCAGTCATTAAATATTTCGTTAATTTAAAACTATATTGGACATTTTTAGATTGTAGTAACTTAATTTTACTCTAGAATATAGCTTAATTTTCAAACGGTACTTTAATCTATTGGGAAAGTAACTTTAGGGACTTTATATTTGATTTCGTTTGTTTTTCTTCCCACCTTAGTAAATATACACATGATTTAGGATGAGTTGACCCTTTAGAAATAGGGTATAAAAAATACGTAGCCCTTTATAGGCCGGATATATATAACTTGTACAGAAAATGGCTGCTAGAAGATGCCTTAATTATGTTACGGATATTTCTTATTGTAAATTTTGTAAAATAAAAATTTTAACCGTAATTCTTAATTTTTTACATGGGTCACTGAATACTTAATATAAAAAATTGACGCATTAAATATATTTACAGAGACAGATTTAAAATACATATTCGACAATAAACAAAGATATTTCTTTATAATTGAGGTTATTAAAAAAGTAAACTTTGTTGTTTGTAAAACTAAACTTTAAATAAAAATACACAGGCAGGGGCGTAGCTATGGTCGGGCAAACCGATGCAGTGCCCCGGGGCTCCGGGCGAAAAAGGGGCCCCGGAGCTCCGCTAAAACTTTATTTTTTTGTAACACCTGTAAATTCGTTTAAATACTTATTAATATCCATGTAGTACTACACTACAGTACTAACTAGTCATGACTGCCAATAATTATTATCAATATAATTAAATAGGTAAAAGCGGCTACCGCCATCACCATCTGTCCATATTAATTAAACATCAAATTTTATACAGCGTGCTGTATGCAGCACGAGCCACCTCAATACCGTTTCGGTTATAGAAAATAACTTCTCGTCCTTGGGTAATCCCCGAATTTCTCAGTCTCTTAGTCTCTTCTACCACAAACTAACCCTTTTTTATTTCGTGACCACAAAATATGACCCCCAGATGCAGCCTATTGTAAATCTTGTTGGCTTTTTTTTTTAATGTCCAGTACATGGAGAACAAACATACTCGTAGGAGTATCATCTTGCATTAAAGAACATAGTAAAATTTTCATGAAGAAATATTAAAAAATATGGAAATGGCAGCTATTATTTGGAAGTGTCTAGGAAAAAAGTATAATTGCGGTGCCCTTTATTACAAATCTTTTATGGACGACAGAGTTAAAATCTATTTATTAAAACCAATGTCACATTAAAGTATAACACTTAAAGAATATTATGTTAATTTTTTTATAAAGAAATATTAAAAAATACGGAAATGGCAGCAATACTTCGGAAGTGTCTCGGAAAAAAGTAGAATTTCGGTGCCCCTCATAACTAGGTGCTGGATCATTTAAAAACAAAAAATCAAGTTTTTTCGTTAGATACTTTTTTCACCTAGGTAAGGCTGGAAAGGTTTTTCGCAATTTCATTTTTTCACTTTTTGGGAACACTTTGAAGTGAAATACGTGATTTTTGCGAAAAAAATCAGCTAATTTGTTACTATAAAATAAAAAATACTAACAAATTAAGAAAAACCTTTTCAGCGTTACCTGCGCAACAACTATTGTTTAAATAATTTGTCTTTGGGATAAATAACTAGCTTTTTTCATAAACTAATAAACCAATTCGGCTGAAATTTTGCACATTTATTAATACCAATGATCAATGATGCCCTTATTATCACAAATTTTAAGCCATTTAAAATAATTATTGCAAAGGTTATAAACATTTATTCAATATTGCTAAAAAGCCCTGTATAGGGCTTAATTGTTTATTGATTTCATTAAAAAAAAATTAAAGGTTATTTCCTTCTTTAAAATTTCCAATTTATCGTTGGTTTTTTAATTTAATTGAAAAATTAGACTTCCGAAATTCTGATTTCGGGCTTTTCCCATTGTTTATAAGAAAACAACGCATATCTGAATGTATCTTTTTATGTATTTGTTGTAAGAAAGACCCCTCACCACTTCCATTTAAAACTTTCAGATATCTGCTAAACATTTTTACACAAAACACATACATTTTGCTCCACAGCCTGAGCTATATTATCTATAAAAAACGAAAATGTCAAAAATCTTGATTTAAAATGGACAATTATTGAGTTTGCAAATACAAAAGCAAGAAAAAAAATTTTCGGTTCTGTATATTTTATGTATCTAAATATATTGAAATTATTTTGTTGTATCATATTTGGTTATTTATGTTTACTAAATATTTAAAAAAAAATCTTCAGTAAGGTACATATTTTTACTGTTTGTTAATATTAAATACGAATATTTTTTTTTCGAATATTTTTTATCTTTGGTTAAACTCATGAGGGGCCCTCAAAAATTTTTGCCCCGGGACCCCATGACTTCTAGCTACGCCACTGTACACAGGTAAAAAAAATATATATTTTATTGCCTTTAAAGTTTATGCTTTTTTAGATACTTTGCATTGTTTTGCTGCCAGCAAAACTTTTCCATTTAAAATTGTATTGAAAATTTACTAATATAATTAAATGGTTTGCTATGTTATATGACTTGCCATTTGTTAAATAAAAGGGTTAAGAAAGTTCAGCGTAATCATACTTTTATCAATTTACTATGAAGATTTATTTTGGGCCAATATTTGACCTACTCTCGTCAATAAATAATAGTAGACGTAAGTAATTTTTTCTATCTTATAAAAAAAATATTGGTATATTTTATTATTATTGGACAATAATTAAGCACTACATTACGTTAAAATAAAAGCTGCTTGAGTAAAATATGGTAATAGACATTTTTTTTACTTAGTAGTAAGGCGTATTATTAACCTGGAGTAATCTATTTAAAACTTTATTGCAGATTAAATATTGGTTATAAGATAATATTCTTTTCTATTTTGTGTAAACTTGGATATATTACTAAAAAACAAATATTATAACATACACCGATATATGAAACGCTTTAAGTGAAATAGATTCTACCTTTGCCGATCGGCTTTGAGTACCTGTGTCATCAATAATGCACTGCATCCAATCTGATACATTTCCAGAATGTGAATCACCAGTTTCGTAAAGGGACAGCACGGCGACTACATACTGTGTGATGTCCACTTGAGTTCTTTTGTCCGTCGAAAGAGGGTACTGTATGTATATATACTAAATGAGATACTTCGATTATCCTTCAAAAACTATTTTACGTTTTACGTAACTGGAATATAAATTGAACATTTTATTATTACTAATATTTATTTATTAGGTATTAAGAATCTTTAATTCATATTTTAAAAAGATAGTTTTTACGCTACTTACTAAATTAAAAATTAAAAAACAAACTTTATTAAAGCCATACATATTTTCTTTAATATGAGCAACTTTCAATTTTTTTTAAGTTATCAGTTAAAGTTCCAAACTTTGGCCACTCTTCTGTAATTTGGCTTACTGGTCTGGTAGTTGAACAATAAATTTAGGATATTTCAATTAAAATACATCTCACACACCACACCCTGTATAAATGACTTTTTAAAACAACAAACATATTCCTGCATACAATATGCTTGAAAACAAATATTTAAATAGTAAAACGTTACCTGCTTTTGTTTTCTTTGTTGAAAAAATAAATATAAATGTAATAAAAAACAAATCCAACACCATGGACGTAAAACCAAAATTCTTTTAAATAATAATTACAACTGTATCACAGCTCCCAGGTGTTTTAAATATTTGTTTTTTATACGTATTTAGATTATGACATTTTAATTTTTGTTTTAAAATCGTTATCGTTACATGTTTAATGTTTATTGTAATCTTTTTTAATTTTAAATTTGTTGTTTGTCGTTTTTTTAACCTTAATTGTTTTTTAATACTTACGCCGGATGTGTAAAACATTGCAATAAATATATTTACTTCCTGGTAAAAAAAACTTGAACTTAAATTAATTAATTTCCAATTATTCGTAGAAGTATTTGTTATATGTTTTTGTAAGTTTTGAGCTCTTAAAACCACTGCTAAAATGTCTGTAAACTGGAAAAAGATCATATTTATTTTTTGATAATAGTAAAGTAAAAGGTAAAATAATAAAAATAATCCATAAATAACTTCTGCTCGTCAATAACATTAAACTAATTGTTTTTTAAAAGAGAAATGGGGTACACAGAAAAACGAATTTTAAGATCAGGTTTGTTTAAGGTCCGACCCATCCGCATAAAAACACTACCATGATGATAGCGATTTTTCTGTGTGGGCGCTCGGCAACTTTTTTTACCTCTCCACGAAAATCCACTATGTAATCCTTACACTTCCTAGGTTCAATCTGATCTGAGCAGGTAGGTAAAGGTAAACAAGTATTATATTTATTATTGAGAACATCACTAAAAACAGTTATAACTTCTTTTTTTCTTATTTTGCGTTTCTTTTGCAACTTTTCCTTTGGTACTTTCGCTTTTAAATTCCTCTTTTTTTAAGTCAATTTGTTTGTATTTTATGGCGGTCCATTCTACTCTATTAAACAAAAAAATTAAAAAATTTTAAAAAACAACTTATAACTAGTCTTGGAGACTTTGTTGCCAAAATAATTTTACATTAATTTGTTTTTTATTAAAAAAATCTTTTAATTATAACATGATCAAACAAGAATGTTCTAAATGCTGGAAGTACCAAAAAAAGTGTGATAAACGGCCTTCAACATAACAATGAACGAGGAATTCCGCTCTTGAATTTGTAGAAAGGGTACAAACGCGCTCTACATTTTCCCTAGCCTGCTTCGACCCCTCGTTGCTCTACCCCAAGAGAAAAATAGCGTCCCGATGTACAGGTACAGTGTTCGAACCCCTTTTTTACACTTTTTGTCAAATTTATATGGAAATCTAAGATATACCAGTTGTAGAATCAAATATGAAGTTTAATAATCGGGTTTAAAAAATTTAAATTAAACAATTACAGTTATTACGATGAATCGTCCCAAATATCAAAAGACAGATTCAAAAACACACAGGCGTCTGCCCCCAGCTGGGTTTTAAAAACATGTTTTATATAATCATTGTCCAGAAGATGTTTTCAACTTTCAAAGAGTCCAAGTTTTAATTTTTTTAAAAAGTTGTTAAAGGATTTTTCAACTTTTCTCTGCAAAAAATTTACCAATAAGGATTAGCAAAAAAAAATTTTATTTGTTTTTTTTTCTTTTTCAAAAGGGTATTTTAAAGTATCGGAGTAAATTACAATAATTATATTAAAATATTCCTTTCAAAAAATGGCTATTTTTTATAGTTTTTTTTTTAAAAAAAAACCAGGTTAACTTTTTATAATTTTAGTTTTTTACTTTTTTCTGTTTTTTTTTGGTTTTTTAAATTTCTAAAAATCTCTTTAAACTGTGCTTACACAAGGTATTTTTTACTTCAGGTTTAAAAAAAAAAACTTAGCATATATAAGTTTAAAAAAGGATCAGTGCAAGGGTTTTCGTAGAAACTAAAGAATAACTAGACATTAAAAAAAAAACGAATACGCTGCGTCTGAATAATCAAAATATTAAAAGCATTCTCACATATGGAATTTTGCCTTCAAGAACTGAAGATAAACATTGTCCAGAAAATGTTTATTATTTATGATAATTTTAATTTTTAGTTTAAATTTCATGTTACAAATATTCCTCAAAACAATTAGTTTGGATTTGTTTGCTTTCCAAGAAATTGGTCCGCGTAAAGTAATAATTATATTAAAATTTTACCCAATGGCTTTTTTGTAGTTTTTTTTTACCAGAAAATCTTTTATACGGTTTTAGTTTTTAATGTGACCCTTTTTTTGGTGGTTTCTGTTCAAATTTTAATTACTAAAAATCTCTTTAAATTGTGCTAAAAGAATTATTTTACGGGAGGTTTAAAGAAAAACTAGCTATATTAAGCTAAAGAAGGATCAGTGTATGTTTGTTATGGCTGTGAGCTAAAGCAAGTAATAATTAAAGAATATCTGCGTCTCATAATTAAGATACAAAAACTTTTTTAACAGTTTTATTTCTTAAAGTAGACAAGTTCTGTTTTCCTGAATTAAAATTATTTTTACGTAGTAGAGTGAGGTTTGGGGTCTAATAGGTAAAATGTAGCATTTAGTAAATGAAATCCTGCCTGCATTTTTAATTCTAAGAAAATCAGAAATTTAAAAAATTCATGTTTAATCAGATTGTAAAGTTCTAAAATACCCAGTTAATATACGATATTACCGCCCCTGTTTCAGGAGTAAAAATGTGCAGTTTTCAGAGTCTTGCCTTTACTTGCTTCCTAAAACCTACTTACTTACATACAAAATTTCAAATTTCTTCTTTCTCGGGAAGTGCCTACAATGCAGATAATTCAATGAGTCTGTCAGTCAGTCAATAAGTCAGTCAATATGTCATTCAGTAGTAAAATGTGCGATTTTCGAAATAGAATACCTAAAGACCACTTGGCATAACTTTTCCAATAAGTAATTAGAATACTTATTTAAATTAATACACCAAATCTTATATCTTTAAGTGAAACGATAACAAAAATGGAAAACATGGTGAAACCTTTCGTGTAATATACACACTGCATGCGTCAGCTCCAACTTGGCCTGGCACGATTACTGTGCGTCTAAACTGTTTAATATTGCCTGAATCTATTTTTATTGAAAACATTTTGTAATTATAATTTGATTATGCACTACATTCGCTGGGAACGCCGGAAAGCGATTAGTTGCTACTCAGGGTTTTTGGTCTTCGATTACAATAAAAGGGTTGGTTAAACTCCATCACGTCAGGTTAAGAGGTCATTTTAAAGCCAAGTAAAAAAATACCGTCGAAAAATCTTGAAAAAATGCATGCATGTTTTGAAGTTGCTAAATCCGAATCCGGCATTTGAATTAAGGGAGTTTAAAAACATATACATACATTTTTTCCCTGTTTTTTTCTCCACTGGACCTTTAAATGACCTTGGAATCTGGATCTTATGGAGGTTAGATGAGAGTAGATTAAATTATTTGAGCGGAGTTGGCAAAAATGTCCTCCACCACTGCAACCTTACCAGATTTATTGTGGTTTCTCTCCTATTATTCTTTAGAGTACATTGTCAGGCCCGTCTTCTTAACTAGACTCCAGAGTCTTGACACTGGCCACTTCATAAATCTCACCGGTTTTGGCTTTTCCTCACCAAGCTCAGTAAACCTAAATTGTGCTTCACAGTAACCACATATGTACGGCTGTTTTCAGCATCCGGTGCATCCTGCACAGGCTATCCTCCACCAGGCTTATTTTTTCAGGTGCTTGTTGAGTTTACAATGTCTTGTTAGTTGACTCATCGTTATCCTTACGACCTACGACTGTGGCTCAGTAGGTCCGAAGTAAACTTGGCCGAGCAGGTCTTAATGAACTGCTTCGCCTGTCGTCCTGGTGTTTGTACCCACCAACTTTAAAACTATCTGCTCACCCAACTTTAATTGATGCTTCAAAGAGGCCTGCCGAGATTCCACAGAATGACACCGGGCCTATCATTTCATGGCTGATCCTCTTTGGTTGCGGGCCGTTGGCCTCTTCGTTGCCTGAGTGGCCCAAATTATGGAGGTTACCTGACCTCAGATTCTGATTCGCTGTCCTCAAAAACATACGTACAGGGTCTTTTTTGATTATATTTACGTGGCTTCTGAAGCCTTTATTTTTGAAGACAGAAAAAAATGTTTTATATAAACATTAGGATTTTTTTCATATTATCTTTTGAAATTATCAGTAAAAAAATATCGCAATAAAAAATGGAAAAGCCATAGGCAACAACTTCAACTTTAAATAAAACACCCTGTATATTAACGCGCTATAACAAAAGATCTTTTTTTTCTGATTTTAAATATATATACATTGATTATATTTGAATGAACCATTTTTGAGATATTTAGGGTTTAAAATATAAATACTGGAAAATCATACCAGTGTAAAGAAAACTATGAAAAAAATAAAATTGTTTTAATAAATTTAACGTATTGAAATTGTAAAAAATTTAAATTTATCATTTTAACTATTAAAAGTAGTTTGTATTGATTTTTTTGTCGATGTGGCTCTTTCCGAAGAACAAAAAATATCGCTATTATGCGACATTTTATGGTAACAATAATGTGACGACAGTGCAAAGGAAATATTACCTATTATATCCTTAATACTGGGTACCACCTATAGATACTATTAAATGCATAGTAAGAAAGTTTATTGAATGAAAAAGCTTTAAAATGAAGAAAAGGACTGCAGCACGAAATGAAAACAAAGTTTTGGATATCCTCGTTTTTTTCAGGATAATTATTATATTTTTTTTTATTGGACTAGCACTAACTGCTTTTTTAATTTAGCAACTAATGATAATAAACGCATTTTTTTGTTTATTAAAATAAGCGAAACATTAATTAATTAATTAGCTTATTCTTTTAGTCAGTTTTCGATGTACTTTTCGAAATATTTGTACATAATTTTATTTTTCATGGATAAAACAGGTAGTCCTCATATTATTTGAAAAAAAGTATATTTGAAAAAAGAAAAAACCTATATATTGAAGGATATATTATTTTCCTTATTTGCCCGCACTAACACATAATATAATTAAAGTTCAAAGCACTAAACATGATTTTATGGACAAGGACTTACCTTTATCAGAGTTTTTCGATCTACGGATGGCAAGCATGTTTGCAGAAAACCCTTTAGAAAGATGTATATACTGAGATATACATATACATAGTTTAAAAGGAACTAAAAAAAATCAATTTGTATTACTAGCACACTAACTACTTTTAATAATTTTAGAAAATCCTGAAATATGAATCTCGGATGCGGTATACGAACTTAATTAAACAGATTATAAAATTTATTTAACCTAGCCTTTAGCAATTTCATCCCTATAATTTGAGTCCGTTCAGAATCTTCCTGAACAAAACATGCAAAACCGACCAAAGTATGCCTGAAGCTAGCTAGATTTATGCAGCAGGATCCAAAGTTTTTAAATACACTGTTCACCTGACAAGTCTTCCTTTCCAGGAATCTTTAACCACAAAATAAACATTAGTTGTCCTGAGAGAAAACCCTCACCACCAAATGTAAAGCAACATAACAATTTTATTGTTTCCATGGCTTTCCCAATACCAATATGAAACTTTTTTGTATTTATTAATAATGTAACCCAAAATATCTCAAAATGGTTCATCCAAATATAATCAATGTATATATTTTTGAAATCAGAAAATCTTTCCGCGCATAATGTTTCATTTAAAAAAGTTGAAATTGCCTATATTTTTCCATTTTTTTATTGCGATATTTTTTACTGATAATTTCAAAAGATAATATGGAAAAATCCTACAATTTTTATAAAACATTTTTTTCGTCTTCAAAAATAAAGGCCACAGAAGTCACGTAAATATAATCAAGGACCCTGTACGATTTTTCAAATTTTTCGGATTGTACTTAACATTTATATTCCAAAACACTTTAAAATGACCTTGAAATGACCTTGAGTGACCTCTAGGGCAGAGCAAATAAAGGCTTAATTCGATATAGCGACTTCGAACACATATGCATACATTTTTTCAGATTTTTCAGATTGTTTTTTTCTTCAAATGGCCTTGAACTGTGTGATGGGTTAACCCAGCCCTCATCGTAATCAGCGACCCCAAAAACCCTAGTAGCACCTAACTATTTGCGGCGTGTTTTGACAAGTAGATATTTATTATTTTCAAACATAAATGTGGTGGTAAGTTAACTGATTCTGGAGATTCCGAAATTCCCCTTAACATTATGCAAAAATAACTAAACTCACTGACAAATCCACGCAGCTATTTTGATTTAATAATATAAATGAACTTTTTTATTTATAAAAAAGACGTTGTTAAAGATTAAGAAAATACGTATACGCTAACGTAAAATATTGTATCAACATCTTTAAATTAGCTTAGCTGTTTTAATCTTAGTTCTCCATGCAAAACCAGAGGCATCGGTCGAGGCTCAAGTTGGTCCAAGAAGCCATCATCGAGATGAATAAATCAAAGACGTTGTATTCCCAGAACGATGAGGGACTAGTGATAGGCCAACCGCAGCCAAGTTGGCGCTTTCAACTCCTATCTTGCGGATCTTTGCATACATGCAAAAGATGGGACCGTTAAATTGGCCTTTTGTTTTCATTACGACGCGACGACCCTGTTTCTGCTGCGATTATGCCGGGGTTTCGCTTCGAGAAACTGGCAATTAAAAGTTATTGTCACTGCTTTTTTAATTTATCTACTAATGATAATAAACGCATATTTTTGTTTATTAAAACAAGCAAAACATTAATTAATTAACTTATTCTTTAGTCACTTTTCATTGTACTTTCCCAAATATTAGTATTAATTTTATTTTGCATAGATAAAACAGGTAGCCCCATACTATTAAAAACATATTTGAAGAAAATAAACCTAAACATTGGAGAATACTATTTTTAAATTTGCTCGAACTCACATACAGTGGAAGCCCAAATTAGGCCTACATGTATTGGTAACTCGGGAACCATTAGAGCTACAGTGTTGGTTAAATTAGAAGGTTTTAGACAATTTAATCGCAAAATTAAATCTGCTTTCAGATTTTATTTATCTTTTATGGTTTTGAGATAATTAAGAAACCAAACATTTTTAACTTTTGCCTGTAGCTCGTAAACCACCAATTTTACGGTTTTAAGATTACTACATTATTAGAAATTACTTTTAGTAAGAATTTCTAATTTAAGTAAAAATATTTTTCTTACTTTATTGTTCTGAGATATTTACCCACACTTTGGAATTCATACGGACGCCATATTGGATTTTTAAATTTTTGGAAAGAGCTCTTCAAGAGCTGTTTATTGATGTATCACAAGCCTAGGTTTTCAGATTGCTTAAGTTTCTAAAAACGATAATTTGTTTATTTGATAGTAGGCTAGACAAGACTGCGTAATTTAATTCACCAGTTTCATAAAAAACAAATGATACGCATCTTATAATTTAAATAATGTTAATGTCAAAATTAGCGTGCATCTTATTTCTCGTTTAGAAACGCCTTCAACAAAAAAATTCCGTTTTTTTTAAATATTTACAATAATTTGGGTCCCTTAAATTTTTCCAATAAAGAAAAATGGATATGGTAAAAATTTATTTTTAAAACTAACAGAAAAACAAAAGCTGCAGCACTTGCATACGAAGAAAAATTTTGGAGCGGCAAAAACCCCAAACCCAAAAACTTTTTTAAAATTTTGTTACGAACTTGTTACCTTTTGGATCTTTTGTAAAAACCAAAACCCAAAACTTATACAAAAAATAATGAAGCAAGAAGGGATTATAATGGAAAACGTTAGAGTGATCCCACAACATCGGTTGGGAAAAAGGGGGAAAAAAAGACAACAATTCCCTTTTTATTTTTTCACCTTTTTTATCCATAAAACCACTTTTTGGGGGCTTCAGGGGGAAAGATTTCAATAGACGAATCACCTTTAGTCAATGGTTTATTACTAAATGTCCAAAAGTTTTCCCCAAATTTTCCCAAACCAAGGTTCTTTGGACAAACAAAACCCCGGGGACAATTATTACTGTTTGGGGTACAGAAAATCCAATAATTTGAAGAAAGACGGTTTCAAACAAGGTTTGGTTTAATGTCGGGGGTGGCATCATGGGGAATTTAAAATGCACCTTTAATTTACGTCTCACAATTAGATAAAACATTTATTGTTCTGTTTTAGACAACCGTTTAATTAGACCACTTATTTTTGAAAAAACTCTGAATAGGTATTTGCTACTCCTGCAAGAACATATTTTACCGGCCATTAGAAATACCGTTCAAGACGGATGTCCAGCGCACAGTACCAGGGAGGTGATGGAGGTCCTTAGAAATACCTTTAATGACAACCTAATCTCTAATAATAGGCCAATTGCTTGGCCAGCTAGATTACCAGACATCACACCCCCTGATTTTTACCTATGGGGACACGCAAGAATGAGGTGTACGAGTTTTCTTCGCCCGAAACTAGGCTGGAACTAGAACACAGGGTACGGGATGTGTTTGCTTCCATCAACCGTAACCCGCAAAGTGTTGGAAAAATGCGAGAAATGTGTGGAAAATGGAGGAAGACATGTACTATGATTTTATTTTCTTGTTTACTGATACATTTTTGTTTTACAGTTGTGTTTAATTATTATCAGTTTAAGGTGATATTAGAAAGTATTAATCTTTGCAAAGCATCACTTTTTTGTATAAGTTTTGAATTTCGCTTTTACAAAAAATCCATAGGGTAACAAGTTCATCACTAAGAATCTTAAATATATATGGTTAGGTTGATGCCGCTCCGGATGCGTATCATTTGTTTTTTATTTAACGGGCGCAACATTACGCAGTCTAGTCTAAGCCTACTATCAAATAAACAAAAATTATCGTTTTTAGAGCTTAAGCAATCTGAAAACCTAGACTTGTGATATATCAATGAAAAGCTCTTGAAGAGCTCTTTTTAAAAATGTAAAAATCCAATATGGCGTCCGTATGAAAATCCAAAGTTTGGGTAAATATGTCAAAAACAAATAAAGTTAGAAAAATATTTTTACTTAAATTAAATTCTTCTTAAAAAAGTGTTCCAATAATGTAGTAATCTTAAAACCGTAAAATTGGTAGTTTGGAGCTACAGGCAAAAGTTAAAAATGCACCATTTTGGTTTTTCTTAATTATCTCAAAAACCATAACAGATAAATAAAATCTGAAAGCAGATTTAATTTTGCAGTTAAATTGTTCAAAACTTTCCTAATTTAACCAACCCTGTAGCTCTAATGGTTCCCGAGTTACCAATACATGTAGGCGTAATTTGGGACAAACTGATTTTTTTACTTTTACAGAATACTGCGAAATCTCAACAGTTCCAAGCCTTGCACAAAATTTCTATGAAACCCAAAATATTCCCAGCCCTTTTCGGATAGATAACATGATAATGAACTCCAGAGCATTTAGTAAAACATTTCAGTGTCCACAAGGTACCAAAATGAATCCAGAAGATAAGACACAGTTTGATGACTTTGCTCCTGAAAATGATATTGATATCGAATATGTAGCAAACAAATAAGTGGTAAAGTTGGTTAGAAAAAATAAAATAGGTTTTAGTATAAATGGTAGTTTTATTTTTTACAGTAAAAATTTTTTAACTTAATAATAAATATAATAACATTCTTTAAAACAACAATATCTAGTTGTGACACTTTATTGGTCCTTAAGCGCAGAGATGCATTTTTGTGCTGCGTTACAACATTATGGAACATATCTAAATCATCATCAGTGTTCATTTTCGTTCGAGAATTGCATAGACATACAAATAAAGAAAAATCTTTTCATTGGCTTTTTAAATGGCTCCCGAAAAGCAAAAATTTTAATTTTTTTTTTTAAAAAATATCCCGGTTTGGATTTAAAAATTTAAAATATAATTTTTAAAAAAAATTTTAAAATTTAATTTTTAAAAATTTTTTAAAAATAAAAAAAATTTTTTTTTTATTTTAAATAAAAAAAAAATTTAAAAAATTTTATTTTTTTTTTATATATTAATTTTTAATTTAAATTTTTTTTATTATTAATTTAAAAAATATTACTTAATTAAAAAAGGGTTTTTAAAAAAGTTAATTAAAAATTAAAAAGGGATTTCGTTGGAAAAAATTTTTATTTTTTTAAAAATTTTAAAAAAAATTTCAAAATTTTTATTTAAATTTCCAAAAAATCAGTTTTTGGGGGAAAAAATAAAATAAAAACTGTTTTAAAAAAAAATTTTAAAATTTTAAAAAACCCAAAAAAAAAATTTTAAAAATTTTATGAAATAAAAATTTTAAAAAAATAAATTTTTTTAAAATTTTTAATTTAAAAATTTTTAAATTTATAAATTTTTTAAAAAAATTAATAAAATTTTTTAAAATTTAATTAATAATTTATTTTAAAATTTATTTTAAAAATTTTTTAATAAATTTTAAAATTAAATTAAATTATTTAAGGGTTTTCAAAACAAAATGGGGACAAACCTTTTTGGGGTTCTTAAAAAAAATTCACCAAGGGGCCCAACAATTTTTTTAGAATTTTTAACGGTTCCAAAAATGGGAAAAAAAAAATTCTTTAAAAAAAAAAATTTTAATATTAATTAAGGTTTTTAAGAGGGGGAAAAAACCCCCTTCTTTAAAAAAAGGGGTTAAAAAAATTTAGGCCTTAGGGTAAAAATTTTTCTTTTTTTAGGGAATTAAATTTTTTTTTTTTTAAAATTTAAATTTTAATTTTAAATTTTATTAAAAAAAAAAAATAAAAAAAAAATTTTTTTTTAATTTTTTTATTTTTTTTTTATTTTTATTTATTTTTTTAACAGTTTAATTTTTTCTTTTTTTTTAAGTAAAAACCCCCAAAAATTTTTAAAAAAAAATTGGGGCCCCTTTTAAAGGGAAAAATTTTTAAAATAATTTTTATAAAAAAAAATTTTATTTTTTAAAATATTTTTAAAAAAATTAAATTTAATAAAAAAATTTAAAAAAAAATTTATATATATATATATATATATATATATATATATATATATATATATATATATATAATATATATATATATATATATATATATAATATATATATATATATTTTATATATATATATATATATATATATATATATATATATATATATATATATATATATATATATATATATATATATATATACGGGTGACAACGAAATCACTACCCAGCCCTTTATTTTCTTGAATGAAAACATATGGCTTTAAATTTTTTGAATGACATATGATATCATAAGATGCCGATTTTGGATATTATAACATTTTCCATCATTCCGGTTTAACCGGAAATGACATCAACTTTTTTTTTTAATGGAAATCCTATATATTTTGTGGAATTTGGATTCTACGTTCTTCCATAAAAAATTTAAAATTTAATTTATAATTTTGGGTTTTTTTTAAAAAAAAGGGGATTGGGGATTAAAAGCATTTGCATTTTTAAAAAAAAAAGAAATTTTTTATTTCTTGCTAACTGTGGGCACGTGTTGGTTCTTAAAAAAATGAATGCGAGGATTCTTTGAAATTCCCTATAAAACTGTTCAGTTTTGCAATGAATTATAAATTAATATCTAATTTTTCACTGATAAATCGATATGGTGTTTTTATTATTATTTCTTTAGTACAGGGGTAAGGTACACGTTGCAAAGTATTTAAACAGTTTATCTTTCTGGTTGGTTGAAAAATGCTCAAATTTTTTTTTGGGTGGAACTTATTGTGCCCTTCAATAAATCCTAATAGCATTTTTTTTTTAAAATAAAATTGGGGGGGCCCAAATTTGACTACTTCAAAATTTCATGGGGTTCCCCCTTTTCGGGGGCCCGGGGGAAAATTTTTAAAAATTTTATATATATATATATATATATATATATATATATATATATATATATATATATATATATATATATATATATATATATATATATATATATATATATATATTTTTTTTACCTGTGAACTACTTAACAAAATAGAAAAAAAAAATACGAGCTAAAACTAAAATACAAATACACCTAAAACTAAACTTATTTAATATTTTACAGGCTGATAGAAAAAAGTCAAGATCTTTTAAACCTATATAATAAACCAGATATAAGTTATTCTTGCATTAGTTTTTCATTACACACCTTCCTTATTTCGTCAAAAGTTGTATAATTTCTTTTGTTGAATTCTTTGCAATATGCAACCAAAAATTTCCATATAGTGTTGTATTCCTTCTTGATATTGTCTAGAATTGCTGTTGACTACAACAAATTGGGAATTAAATATCACCTTAATATAGAAGCTATAAGATATGTAGGTGGTATAAATTCGAACAGAACTAAGAAATAAAATGCTTTTATAAGATTTAGATATATTAAAAACAACCGAAAAAAAATCTAAATTATTTTTATATCCAAGAGTGGATCCGAAAAAAATAACACTTTATCTTTAATAAAAAAACATATTTGGGGTAATAAAAAAATTAGATACAATTTTTTTTTTGATATGATTGGAAACAAATTTTTCCCAGGAAGTTTTTTAATCCCAACATTCAACAGGAAGAGGGCTTGAAAGCGTCCTTCTGGTGCTTATTTAAGAGACTCAAAAAGAAGAAAATTACAGGGCGATAAGTCAGAGCTATAGCCCAGAATACTGATCCATACAGAAGCGACACGGACGAATTTTGATGGTCCAGTAATTATGGTTGCATATACTACGTCGTCCATTCCAATATGTTTAAAGTCCAATTAAGTTCTTCTGACAAAGCAATATAATTGTTTACGTTCGACGACGAACTTAATTTTATTGTGTTTTAAGTTTTTTTTAAATAAAAACTATTATCACATAAATAATGACTAACAAAAAAGTGGATATTATTGTACATATATTCTGTGTAATTCTCGTGCGGATGAATAGCCCATCACAAAAAACCAAACCAACTACTTTTAATAGTTAAAATGATAAATTTCAACTTTTTACAATATCAATACTTCAAATTTATTAAACCAATTTTATTGTTTTCATAGCTTTCTTGATACTAATAATTTTTTTTTTTTTTAAAATTTTTTATATTTTAAGCTTAAATATCTCAAAAACGATTTATCCAAATATCATCAATGTATATATATTTGAAATCAGAAAAAAAAAGATCTTTTATTGTAGCGCATAATATACAGGGTGTTTCATTTAAAAAGTTGATGTTGCCTATATTTTTCCATTTTTTTATTGCGATATTTTTTTACTGATAATTTCAAAAGATAATATGGAGAAAATCCTACAATTTTTATATAAAACATTTTTTTCTGTCTTTAAAAATAAGGGCTCCAGAGGCCACGTAAATATAATCAAAGACCCTGTACACAACTTTGCTAATTTAACATAACTTGTATCTCTTATAATAAAAAAGTTAGCAATAGTGCCTACTTAATTTTGATCACGGTGTATAATTTTAAGATGAAAAAACATTTTTTTTGTAATTT
>JAHBCN010000575.1:169699-241020 GCA_019359885.1 Listronotus oregonensis | reverse complement strand
ATCTCCATGTCAACACATTCCAGTGAGTCACTAAATCAATTCTGATAAAATATAATGGTTTATGTTTAAAAACACCTTTTAGTATCCTTATTACAGCCATTCCACATTTAAATATCCTTTTTCCATATTAACAATAAATAAATTAATATAAATTAGATTTTTTGAAAGTACCATAAGGTTCAAATAAACAAAAAAACATATATAAAATTTCCATATTGATCTAAACATTTTACGCCTACCTCAAATGTTACTCCTTTATTTTACCCTAAACAAGGAACTGTTTTCTTCCGAATCGGGTAGGCTGTGGCGCGCTAACAATCATTTACTATAAACAACTTATTTAGCTTGTCAATGATGTTAAAAAGTGATTTTTAATAATTTACGAAAATTAGGTAAGTAATTTTAGTTATTTTACTGCCAAACTGTTCCATTTCCGTATATTGACCCATCCGGCTAAACAAATTTTGGAGTTTTTTTATAACATTTTTTTCCTTGGAAATAGATCAACCAACTTTTTAGTTGCTGTTGCGTTGACCAACTAACTAAAAAATTTTCGTCATAAAAAAATTTTCGCCTTTTTTCATAATGAATGAGAATCGGAGTCATTTTGTGATCCGTATCCTGAAAACTTAGGCATAGGGTTTATTTAACAGAATAATAAACAGCAGCATCCATGTTAGTAAATTTCATACTTTACGACCGAAATATATTTTGCTTTCTTCTCAAACACCTCACAATGTATGCATATGTACGGCTACTGCATAAACTTTAATTACTTGGTACGAGTCTATAAATAGTCGTATCATAACACATTCCCAAAGTATGGAAATGAGTTACTAAAAGAGTTGTTCTTGATAGTAATGAAACTTGTATGTTAAGTGAGTGTAACAACTGCGAAAAAGATTTGAAGAAAATCTGTCCCAATAAATAGCTTGGAGATACCACAATAACCAAGTGGAAACAATGGAAGGATGTAGTAGAATGGCTCCTCAGCTGCTAGTTACAGAAGGTTCATTGGCAGCAGCCATCAGTTTGTTAGAACAACAGTTACAAACTTACAAAGCTCACAGCTTTGTAAAGTCTAACCAGGAGCAATTTTATAAATGTTGTAAAGAAAGCCTTAAGGGACACGGAAGTCTCATCCAGATCGACTTTGAAGAAAATTTTTTTTTGGTTTCCCAGGATGAAATCCAGCCCCCCATGGCATAAACCCAAGTAACCCTTTCCACGTTTTTATGGTTTCAAGAATTGTACACGTTTTTCCCTTGACCATCAGTGATGAACTCTCGCCCTTAAATATGCTGTTTTTGTGTTCCAAAAAAAATTTTTGAATGCGTTTTTAAAAACATTAGAAAACTGAGACTGAATAATGATGGGCGGGCTCAATTTAAAAATAAATATCTTTTTGAATATTTGCTTCTCCGACAGTGATTTCAACCCAAAATTGGTGGAATTTTTTTGCAACGTCGCAGGGAAAAGGGGTGCCGTTGATCAATCGTGGTTTGACTAAAAGATTAGTTTGGAAGGGAGTTCTAAGAAATCAATTAACAATGCACAAAAATTTTTTTGTATGTGCAAAATTTAAAAATACTAAAATTGAAATATTGCGAATTGGGACAGTAATTAAAATTTTTTAAAAATTTTTTGGGATAATCCGGAACAACATAGGCTTGATCAGGCCCAATCAACCATTTCTTTACAAAATTAAAAGCAATTTAAACCCTTTAAGCACTTCATTATCAGAAAAAGTAGAGACCGTTCAAGTTTTTGTAATTTTTTTTTAAATGTTACTTTACTAATAAGTTTTTGCAATAAAATATAGTAAATTATTTGAATAAATGATTTGTCCCATCCGTAATGTCCCATCCGTAAACACCCCTGCTTTCTTAGTTCTCACAACAATCTGAGCATACCAAAGTGTAAAAGTAAACCATTTGTGTTATTATTAATTTTAACCATGTTTTGGTCAAATGACGTGATAGTTTTTTTTGTAAAAAAAAGATTTTAAGGGATTTTTTCCGCCTAAAATTTTTAGGGTATATTTTTTTTGTCCTGTCCAATCAATATTATATTGTGTATTGTAGTAAAATAAAAGGTCAATACAAAAAATATGAATAAATCTCAACCCCTCAAGACATTTTTGGTAATAGATGTGGGAAAATTTTCAAAATGTAAAAAAATAGAACCTAAAATATAATGAAAGGGAAAAGTTGACAAAATAGTGTCCCCGTCCTTTAACCTTGGGAAAGGCTGATTAACTCAATATAATGTCAATATTATTCTCCATTTATGCAAAACCTAGGTGCAACTAAAAGTTTAAATATTTATTTATTTATAAATCCTTTGGTATCATCCAAAAAAGGGCCCTCGATGAGATCCTTCGCCTATATGATTTAAAATTTTGTTTTTTTATCAGCTCCAAAAAATATTGCAAAAACACAACACAACCAACAATTGTTACTTAATTCTATGGGGTACAGATTTTTTTATTACACTATTTTAAATAGTTAATTGCATCTATTCTATCTACATTTCAAAGTTTAAGCCAGTTATCTGCAATAAGCAAGAGATATTTTTCTATATTTATAATCATGAAACTGAGCTGATGAGCTATTTATTTTGATGAAAATTAAATGGAGGATAAAAAAACCTTTTTTTTAGATAGGTATAATGAATGCATGCAATGCAGAGAAGCATACTGTCAGAAAGCATGTTTTAAAAATCATGGCATTGTTCTTGTCTTGTAAATAAATGGTGTCTCCAAAAAAAATTTAAAAAAAGCCAGCATCTTTTTTGGTTTTTGTAACCATAAGGATATGTCAACCCCAGTAAATTTCCTACTAAGGGGAAATTTTAAAAACAATTTGGGGGGATGTTTAAAATTTTTGAACCCAAACTTGTAGAGCTGTTAAAATATGAGGTAGGTAGGTTTAAAAATGAGTGGGTATAACACCCTTCCACCGCGACCGATCGGTCTATTGTGGCTCTGGAAACTTGTAGAGCTGTTAAAATATGTAAGAATTTCACGATACAGGATGTATTAAATTATAGGTATCTATTTCTAAGCTTTCACTAACTTTCAGTTTCTGGCCGGCTTATATTTTCTGGTGCCTATTTACATCTCTTGTTAAAAGACATTGTGTAGTACTAGTACATACCTATATACTGTAGGGACTCCTTATACCATAAAAAAAATATTAAATTAATTTCACCCATACAAAGGTAAATGTCCTCTCCTCTCATCTTGGCTTGTGTATTTTGATAAAGCATGCTAATTCACAGTTTACACATGTTACCTAACTTATAGATAGTTATTTTTTAAAAATATTTAAGAAATTCTAATAGGTTAAGTCAGCTTTTTCAAAATATTGTTAAAATTTTTGTATCAACTATTTTTACTTTAAAAAGGCACACTATCAAATGACACGGGCAATGTGACACCTTTTCCTTATAATGAATTATTAGGGAACCTGTGAAAATACTTTCCAGCATACAACACTTTACAATGTAGCATAAACATGAAAAAAATAAACATTTACCTTTTAAATGTTGTCAAATATTCTAGGGGACATTTATTTTCAACACAAAAACAGGGCTCCCAACACGGCTTCGAACAATTGCTGCCAAAATGACGCGGCCACGAAAGGTTAAAAATAAATAGGCGTCATTAGAATAGCGTTCGTTTCAACCTTGAACAGTGCCTAATCACTTTAAACTCTCTATAACTGGCCAGAATTGATCACGTGACCTCATTGTGCTCTCATGGAGTAAATAGTGTGTATTGGGTTGGTAAAGTGATCTAGATAGTTTCTGTGGAAACTGCGCGGGAGCCCGATTATTTAACAAGATGGCGGCAAGAATTATCTTGACCAAAAAAATTTGTATTTTTTAACCCCTTTTGATTAATGTTTAAAATTTATATTGTTTCAAGTAGGGATCTTTTAATTGGGGCCTTCTGTAACGTAATTTACTAAAAAAAAGTCATGGTTGCCAACTTTTTTTTTAATCAGTGTGTATTTTCAGCATATAATCACAGACATAACCCAAAAAAGCATACCTAATGTATTTTGAGTTTGAAAGGGCATTTATTTACAAAATTATATTTTAATATAATTATTTTCTTAAAAATTAAACATCTAAATATTTTACATATCCTCTGTACTCCATTTATAGCTTTCTTCAATAGTTGCTTTTCTGGAATTTTGTACTTCAAACCATTTCTTCTCATATCCATTTGATCTATCGACTCCATCCCACCGGTAGCCAGGTCTTATTCCAAATCTATTTGGGGGTGCATCTCCTTCATATTCTTGCACAACTATAAAAATAGCAATTAAAAAAAAAAACATAATTAATGTTATATCATTATTTATAAAACTATATATCCATAGAACATAATCAGCTTTCTAACTCGCTGAATAAAAACTAAATTTGATAATTAAGATTGTCATTAAAAAAAAAGTTTTGTGGTTTACCCATAAAAATATTAAATATATTACCTGGTACTCCTGCCCCTGCAGCCTTTTTCCTTTTTTTCTGTCTTATATAAGCCAACATAGGATCACCATCTCTCTCTTGATCTTTAAGATGCCTCTCAAGGTCTTCATCATCGGCATACCTACCAAAACAACCATACATCTTAAAATTAAATACAGGAAATTCTAATATTAAAAGTTACCTGGCTAAAGGCTTGCTCATTTCATACAAGTCATTTTTTATTTTCTCATTTACATCCTCAACTTGTTTTAATCCTCTACCCCATCTATTATACTTTTTCTTGTTTTCCTCTTCAACTTTCGTTTCTTCTCCTCCTCTTCTTCATCTACATCCTTCTTCTTTTTCTTACAACTGTTGCTGCATTGGCACCTGAAACTTCTGCACTTAATTTTTTAAAAAATTCATCCTCTCGTTTTTGAGTTCAAGGTCTCTTTTACCAATTCTGCAGCATTCTGCAGACCAGCTGTTTTTCCATCCAAAGTTTTTTCCCTTTTTTCAAATAGTTTCTTCCCCTGTCACCCCATCTTGACTTTTTATGTGATGGAGATGTTTTTTCTTTTTTTCTCGCTAGGGGTGAATCCATCTTCACCCCACCCTTCCTTGGTGGTGATAAATCATTATATGGAGATGCTTTCTTTTTTCTTGGGGGTGAACTATCCTCATTTCTTTCTTCTTTAAGTTTTCGAGGGGGTGAAGAATCGATTTCTGTAACCCTCCCCTTCCTTGGTGGTGAAAAATCATTATTTTTTTTACTTTTGTTTTTTCTAGGCGGTGAAATATCTCTGTCTGTCTCATTAAGAGATTTTGAAGTTGTAAGGTTACTGTCTACTTTTTTTGGCTTTGAAAGAAGCAAATCCTTACTTTGCTTTCTTCTTGGGGGTGAAGAATCTTCACTTTTTTCTCTTTTTCTTGGTGGTGATATATCAGTATCAATTTTAGATTTTCTTGGAGGAGAATTATCACTATCTTCTTCTTTATTTTTTCTGGAAGATGAAATTCTTTTTCTAGGAGGAGAAAAATCATCATTTGAAGATACACTCTCTCGCTTTATATTTAATCTTGGGGGTAAATTACCTTTTCCATTTTTATCTGGACTTAAATGCCTTTTCCTAGAAACTTCTTTTGAACCGCTTGATATTCTAGTTGGCGATCTGTCCTCTTTTCTTTTTACAGAGCTGTGTTTTAGTCCTAAGTTTTTTGTTAATTTTATGTTGCCTTCAAATTTTAGGCTTTTCTCGGTTTCTTCAAATCTGTCAGGCACTCCAATGGGCTTCCACAGGTTGTTACGGGTTTTCTCATCTATTCTGAGTGAAGGAGGTCTATCATCTATAACTGAAACAATTTGTGGGGCTTCATCATTGTCCGCTGACAAATCTACTTGAATTTCTTCGTTTAAGCGGATATCTATATCATCATCTACTATTTTTAACCTAAAACAAACCAAAAAAGATTAAACATATTAGGCTATACCAGTACAAAAATTGCTTTTGGACTGTAAAAATGTTATATTTCTACTAACCTATTTCCTATATTCTTGGACTTTTTTTTCTTCTTTTTTTCACCGGAACCTTTTCCTATTCCCAAATACTTTTTTAAATATTCTTTTTGATTTATTCCACTCATTTATTTTGTATTGTGTGTGTTTGTGTAAAAATTAAACACAAACAAAAAGTAAGGTTAAGTAAAAGGTCAATGCAGTGCAGGCCAATCACAGAGGCCAATGTCAATTTTTTTTAAGCAAATTTAGACGAATAGCACAACAAAAACAACTTGACTTTATATAAGTCTTTATTTTCTGCATATAAACCACTAACCACCGAACCCACCAAAAACATTAAAATCTTGTTTTTAATGTTTTTGGAACCCACTAACTATAGCAGTTTGAACCTTTGAGGATATACTAACCTAGAGGAATAAATCAAAGCGCTGAAAACGTGGTCGTATTAGAAAGAGAAATCAACATCATATGGTACGCTGTGAGAGAGCAGCGGCGATGACTGTTGCTTTCTCATTCAAATGCGATCACGTTTTCAACCTTCTGCTTTATCCCTCCAGGTTAGTTTATGCTCGAAGGTTTGAACCTTCAGCATATACCTACTAGTGACAACCTTGTCCCTCGGCCGTGCCTTGAAGTGTGCTGGAGAGAAAGAACAACAATCTGCAAGAATGCCTCTAGAAGGTGAATGCTTGAAGGTGCAAACTATAGTTAAGTGGTTTAAAAAAGGTATATCTTCGAACATATATTTTATGACAGTACAATTGGCCAGTACTAAAGGCGGCTTAGTAGGTATATGCTCGAAGCTTAGAGCATATAGTACTGGAGAAGGTGTTCAATTGCGCAGAAATCATGACGATAGGAGAAGGAGATAAAAATAGAGGATACCATTGCTATTCCTCTCGTACTAATAACCTTTCAGTGAGCTTTATACTAACGTAACGTTAGTATAGAATTCACTGTAACCTTTTTACACGCCAACTTATCACGGCAAGGTGCGAGAGAGATAGCCATGTTATCTTCTATCGCTATCATTTTCTACTTCGGTCACGATTTTAACGCATTGAGCACCTTCTTTAGTAGTATATGCTCCAAGACTCGAAACTCTTCATGCTTAAAACTTCGCGCAAAAATCTGCCAGAGGCAGCCTTGCCATTCGGCGGTGCGAACAAGCGTGCGAGAAAAAAATCGCAGTATAACCTTTATTTCTCGCTCCAACGTGCTGGTTGGAAAGAGAAAGGTTATACTGTGATTCCTCTTTTTCACCCGCACGCTTGTTTCCACGGCCCAGCGGCAAGGCTCAATAGGTTATATGCTCGATGAGTCGAAGGTTCGAGCAGAAACTTATAGAGGTGGCCTGGCCGTGCGAAAGAGAAAGAACATTTTCCCTCACTTTTCGTGCCTGACTGGTCCGATGCAACCCGTCCTTAGTTACTTTCGTATTTTGTGGTTACTCGCGAAAAAAGCTTTAAAGGTTAAACGTTATGCCGGTTATTAACATTCGAAATCTTCTTATTGATAACAGATTGTGCCATAACCTATTTTTTTTTGTTTTGCCGCCTTTCTTAAAAAGAAAAAGCAAGTACAGAAAAATATTTAAAAAATCTGCTATAGCACCGGGAAATGTATTATAAAAAGCAATGGAAGAACAAAGTAAGGCTTTTCGAATGGTATCTGTCTAGCAATGTATAAATGCAGTGAAAATGTTTTTTAGGCTGTAAATGGATGAAATTTTTTTTAATAATTTCCTTTTTTTAGAGTTACTAAAGAAGAAACAAAAAGCTAAGGGAAACAATGCAGGACTTATTTCCGCATGTACTGATCTTGCAGCTTATTACTGCTCTGAGGAAAAATACTTAAAAGCTATTAAGGAGTATGAACTTCTCTGTAACATATACAAAGAAGGAAATATGCTAATTTTATATGCTCAGGCAAACCGTGGCATAGGTGAAGCATATATGGGACTACATAACTATGAAAAAGCCTTAAAGCATTTTAAGATCCATTTGGGTACGTGCTTAGGTCATTACAACTCAAGAATTTCAACAATATAATGTATAACTGCCTATAAACTTGATGTTTCATTGGCGTTGCCGTTTCACTGCCGCCCAAATACAACTGACAACTGTGGCAACTGCGTTTATAAATGGTTATATTAAATTGTGAACCGTAACTGCAACAGCAATGTTAACAGAACGTCAAGTTTATAAATTGGCCTTTTTTCATTATAAGACTTGTCCTAAGGATATTTGCTATAATACATCAACTTTGCCAAACTTTTAGATGTTTCTGTTCAAGAAAATCATATATTAGAACAGCAAAGGGCTTTAGCTCAACTTGGCCATATGTATTTAACTTGGTATTTGGAAACATCAACTGAAAACAACAAAGACCATCTTGATCAAGCTTATAAGTTCCTTATGAAAAGTATGCAGAAATGTGAAAGGTATTGTCTCAGAAATTTTTATCAAGTAGTATATTAAAATTTGTTTTTTTTAGCCTTCCAGATACTGTTGAGAAAAGGGACATGCTTGCACGACTTTTTTCAAATCTAGGGCTTGTAAAAGAGAGTCTAGGAGACTATGATAAATCACTAAGTCTTTATGAAAGCAGTATAAAGATTTGCTTGAGTTATGACTTGTATGAACAACTGTACAGAGGTTATCTTGCCATGGCATCTCTTTTTGAAAAACAGCAAAAGTATCAAGAAACTATCAAGCAATATAATTTAGCAATAGAGACAGCAAGTAAGACTTCAGCTGGTTGTTTAAAAAATACAACCTAAGATAGATCCCTTGCATAAATTTATGTTTAAATCTCTTTCTTTAATCATTTAGGAACCACTTGACTAATATATTTTTTTAGTAAAATTTAGTTTTGGCATAATTCAGTCAAAGTTAAAGTCAAATATTCTTTATTGTTATAAGAAAAAAAAATTCTCGTTGACAAAAATTATAAAATTTAACACTAAGAGACATACAATCCATAATATCAATGTAAAAATACATTTAAGACAAATTTAACAAATTTTCTATATACATACTATATTAATTTACACCCCTAAAAATGTTATGTTCACTCTGAGGCTTCCATGAGGCTAACTGCCGTAATTAGGTATACGAGTAGTATGTTATTGTTAATAAAGAATCCGATAATCCCATTTTATTTAGTCCAAAGGCGATGAGGGACCAAACAAATAGAGAAACAAACAACATTCACAAAGTAAAACCTTTAATCAACATTAGTAATGTTGCAAAACACAAAACAGCACACTAACAGGAAAAAAAATGCATGCATTAAACAAACTATGTCAGTTAAACACAATTAAAAGATATCAGTGTAGTACTCCTGCGAGTTGTAGTATGCTTTATCGACCGGAAGGCTTTTTACTTTACTTTTAAATAATCTTAAGGATGTAGTAGTTGCAGAGACTGAGGGAGGTGATTGTAAATCTTAATTTCATAAAATATAGAATTTTTCATAAGGGTACTTTTCGGAATGGTGAGTGGTAGGTTATGATTTTGCCTAGTGTTGTAGATTGCCTCATTATGCGTACTGGAATATTTTTTGTGCACAAGAAATACGGTCTCCACAATGAATAGACATGGCAATGTAAGGATTTTATTTCTGATAAAAAGAGGTTTACAGTGATCTTGATTTTACCTTACACATATAATGTATAACTCTCTTTTGTAAAATAAAAACAGAATTAAAGAGATGTTGACTGCAATATCCCCAAAAAGCAATTCCATAAGTTAAGTGCGATTCCACAAATGAAAAATAAGCTGTCCTTGCTGCAGCAATACCCAGCTCAATTGAAACAGTTCGAACAACAAAGCAACCACTAGCAATTTTTTTATTTAGATTAGTTACATGGCTTACAAACTTCAGGTTGCTGCCCACATACACTCCCAAAAACTTAGTATCTTTT
The DNA here is from genome assembly GCA_019359885.1 of Listronotus oregonensis. NCBI lineage: Eukaryota > Metazoa > Arthropoda > Insecta > Coleoptera > Curculionidae > Listronotus > Listronotus oregonensis. Next base: position 231,097 of record JAHBCN010000575.1, on the reverse strand, counting down.
CTGTTTTTAATGTGAGTTTCTGAAATATATAGATTGTCAAAATTAAATTTAAATGTTAATATGTTTGTTTTTGATATATTAAAAGCAAGAAGATTAGAATCACACCATTTTTTAATCTTAACTAAATCTCTAGAAATTGTTTCCTTTAATTCTTCCTCATCTCTATTTTTCCATACAATAGTAGTGTCGTCAGCAAATAATGTAAAAGTGCCGTCAATATGAATATTAGTCAAATCGTTTATATATAAAAAATATATATAAATATATATAAATTACCATTTAAAGTTTATATCTGATTCTTTAAATATTTCAGACCAAATCGACTTGTAAATGGTTGTGACAGGAGAGGACGCCTGTGCTCAGTGTTGCCATATTTAGTAGATTTCTACTTTTTTGGTAGATTTACCAGAGTTTTTCATAAACTCTGGTAGTTTTTAATAGATTTTTAGCTTGTTTTAGATATTAAGAAATAACAGTAAAAAATTAAAAAATCAAAAAATTCTTCTTGTCCATTTCAAATGTAAAATGCAAAAACATTTTTTCATTTATTAACTTATTAAAACTGATGATTGTATTATTTGCCAAAGGGGGTTTAAAGAAGATTAAAAATGGAACCAAGAAGTATCATATTAAAAAAATATTTGGCAGAAGTGTTATTTAGTTATGAAGAGTTATTTTTAGCCAATAGGAAAATTTTGTGCAAGGGGCCTATTATGTTTTTTTAAGATTTTCTTCTAAAGTACACTTTGTAATTATACAAAGTAGGTAATGTTACTGATCATATTAAAGAAATTCTAAAAAAGTTTAAAGGAGGTGGGTAAAGATCTGCTGGCAAGTACCAAAAAAAAAATCTTAAAATTTGCTATTTTTATTGAATTTTTGCCATTTTACATGTTTTTGATCTTTTATTTTAAATTATTTCATGATGCAGTCAACACACCAAAATAAATGCTAGTTTGTAAGCTTATTAAGTGTGATATTAAAGATAAAAAAATTATACCAAGTCATTGTAAATATTAATACAGATACTTGATTTTATTATAAATATAATAAAATGGCCTAAATTAAAACTTTGACTTTTCATGAATATGATGGGTGAAATTGGCCGATCTTTACCCACCTCCTTTGGGTTATTAAAATAAATAAACAAATAATTCTTTTTTGCAGAAAAGTTAAGTTCTAAGAAGATAGAGTTAATATGTGCAGCTTTGTTGGCCAAATCAGAAACTCTCATTAAAATTGCTGACTTTAATGGTGCTAAACAAGTCCTAAGAAAGGCTTATAAGTTTAAGACTCCAAATCAGGGAGAGAGAAAAATAATTGAGAGAAATTTAAGAGTTGGTAGGTGTAGTTTTCTGGATGTATTTTCCAAAACATTTTTCAGCTTTTTAAAATATTATTTTTAAATAAAATATTTTATAAAAAATATATTTTTGTATTACTTGTAGTTGCTGGTATGTGTAAAATTGAGGATAGTATAATAACCTGCAGTGACCAGAAGGAGCTTAAGAATCTTTATGAAAAAATGGGTGATGGAGCTTGTGACCTAAAAAATTTTACCAAGGCAATTGAGTACTATAAAAAAATGCTCGAGACTGCTGAGAAAAATGGTGCTAGTGACAAGGAATTGGGCGAATGTTATTATAGTTTAGGTGTTGTATTTTCATTCAAACATTCTTATCAGAATGAATACCAATTAAGACTTTATACTACAAAAATTACAGAGGATAGTGCTACTAGATGAATGCAAACATTTTATGTGACATATACCAAGGTCCCTTCTACATTAAAAGTTTTAAATCATTTTCTTTAAAAATAAAGAAGATATGACTAAGTCATGAAAGGAATGTTTTATGAAAGATATACCAAGAGCTTTATTCCAAAAATAATTTGGGTGTTCGCCAAAAAAATGTCAGTTATTTATATTTTTATGCTTCTTTAACTTATAAAAAAACTAAAATGTCAAAATCATAAAAAAATATACTTTTTCATGCGTGTCCGAAAACTTGGCTAGTGTACTTTAGCAAATGGCAAGGCGCGAGAAATTATTTTTGAAAATTAAAGTACATACCATCATATCAATTTATTTTACTTACAGAAAGTAAAAGAATCTTTAATTAATAAAAAATATTCACCATCTTGATGACCTAAATATAATAATAAAAAGAGGTATTTATTCCCTCTCAAAATTTGTTATAAAAACCTACTCCACTCTGTATATTTTAATGAACTTATAGGTGAAACGTACAAGGATAATGGTCAGTTAAAAGAAGCTGAAATGTACCTTGAAAAAGAGTACAGTTTGTGTAAAAACAATCTAAAGGACAGCTTAAATACTCTTTGTAAAATAGCAGATATAAAAGAAATAGCAGAAGATAATGTTGAAGAGATTAAAGCTATATATGAAAGAGGGTTGGATAATTGTAGGAAAAAACGCAATTTGAAGGAAGAAAAAGGAATTCTTTCAAGGTAGTACAATATACTTAATAAAAAAAGTCGAAAAATGCAGCATTACTTTGATACTTTGAACATTATGATACATTATACCTTTCTATACATATTTTGTTTCTTTTTTTAGATATATAAATTTTTTAAAAAGATCCTCGTGTTTTTCTGAAGCTGGCAAGTTGGAACAATATTTAAATGATCTGAATGAAAAAATTAAGGATGATGATGGGACAAGCTCATCTTCAGAATATGAAAGTGAGGACCTGGCCAAGGTTCACATTGGAGATGACATCATTCTTAGTGACATTACAGGTAAGGACAGGCTGATTCAGATTAAAATGTCACAATTGATAACATCGATTTCTAGATATTTCAGAAGAATCAGACAGTGAAGTTCCAGAACCCAACACGGCTCAACCTTCTAAACGCAGAAAACAAAGTAGTGTAAAATTTAAGAAGAATTTAAATGGTGAATGGCCGTTACATGTTGCTTGTATAAAGGGAAATCTGAAAATGGTATGAGGATTTTGTACCTTTATACTGGTCCAGTATTTAAAGTTTTTCTTAGAATTTTGACCAATGATTTGAATTAAAACAAAAGATATAGACTTTTTTTAATGGGAATACTTTATTTAATGGTTTGTATTGAGCATCTCAAGGACTCCCTTCTAACTATAGACCAAGGAAATTTAAAGGTGTGTGGAAGGCCAATGCTGTAGAACAAAATTGTCCAGGCGTGCAGGGCAGCGGGAATAGGGGAATCGGCCCGCGAAATTTGCGCAATAAATAGTAGGTCAGGTCCGGACTTCCATAATTTTTTGTTACCATGTATAAAGTTGACATAATCAAATGTCAATTTTAGACTAACTATACGTTCACTGTTTTTTTTGCACAACTTTGTTGGTTAATAAACAAAACTATTATAGAACATTTAAAATTATTGTGTAATATTGAATTTTATATCATCTGATTTAACATGGAAAGAACTGATGGCTCCACTTCACAGCCTTCTATTTAAATGGTTGATATTTTTGTGAATTTTGTATCTTGGTAAAATAATTGACAACACGATTTTTTAAAATTAATTTCAAACATTGTATGATAGATTCATGTACTTATCACGAATTTTGTGATAAAAGAAGGGCAATATAGTGTAAATGAGTTTAATGTAATTACCATATTTAAGGATCGATATGTGAAAAATAAAACGTTGACGAAAAACACTTACTTTAGATTTGTAATCAGCGCCTCTGTATGCAAAAAATCATCGAAATCAGCAAGGTTCAAGAAAAATAAAAACTTACCATAATTTGAACTGGTTGTTTGTGTTTTAGGGTTATACAATATTTTCTAAATTTATAATTTGTTTAAAAGTACAATAAAATAGTGTTACCTCATGCAGATAACATAAACAAATTTAACATGAAGTATAGAATTTTTTCCATAAGATTTTTTTTTATATCGTCTGACAGTCCACCAAGGCTGAGGCTTCAACAATAACGTACCGTTAAGTGTGGTAAGGGGAGTTTATTTACACCAGACCTAAACATTTGGAGAAAGGAAAACTTCTGCAGGTAGCAGATTCCAGTTTAGGCACACAAAGAAAGTGGAAAGTTCAGGGCCTCTTAAGGTGGACTGTAAAAGGATGCATAAAAGTGGCACTAAGTGTTGCTCTGTTGGAAGCTGTCAGAGGAATTATACTTGCCAACTCCTTGGAGCAGAAGCCATAAAAATATCTATAAAAATGCAACATATCCCCTCCAGCCCGTCGGTCGGAAAGAGAAAGAAGCTTTTCTGTAAGTGTGGAATCGTTAATAAGACGAACAGATCTTTTTGAATGGAATCAAGAATGATAAGAGTTGTACGAAATACCATTGCCCAGATATGAGAACAATATTCTAAAGATGGTCTGATTAGAATACATCCAGAGTATACAGATTAGACGGATAGAAATACTCACTGGCTCAAAAGAGAAATCCAAGCTTTTTTAAAGCAGCTGAGGCTATAAATGTAATGTGTTTGTGTCAGTTGAAGTTGTTCTTAAAAGTAACGCCAAAATGATTAAACAGCTTTTTTCGCAACACCGAACATGACTGTGTCTTGGAACATTAAACTGGACAAGATTTTTAAAGCCCCAATTTAAGATTCGTTTATGGTCTTGTAAAGTGATATTTGAATTGACCAGCGCTTGTTTTCCTAATCAGGGGTATTCTGGGTTTTTACCCTGGATTTGCAAGACAAAACCATACAACTTTCACGCATTTTGTTAATATTTTGTAAGTAACAAACAATAAACACAAAATTATAGTCACAATTAAATAAACCAATAATCACTAAAATCTGAAGGTTTTTATCAATCCAAAGAACTTTTGCAACCACAAAATAAAATCACACAAGGCAAAACAATCGAAATTAATACGGCGCAAACTACAACAAAACATGTAATTCGCTTGAGAGGGTTGATGAGACAACGGCACAGCGCGGGTATGGTTCATAAACATCGCGCCGTCGCACACGAAAATGGGACTCCGGCTCTGTCAAAAGATAATGTGTTGCCAACCCACAAACTGTGTGTAGGTAGGCATTACATTGCAATATTTTGGGAAATTTTGTTACTGCGCAGAATCGAGGGGGCCCTTCATGACAGTTATTTTCATAGTGGGCCGGACATTTTTAGATGGAATAGGCCGTAGTATTGGGCTTCCTTTAACCTTTAAACTTCCTTGCTATAAACCTATATCTCTTCTTTCGATTTATTCTTTTTTCATACACTCGCGTTTCGTACACCTCAACAAAATGCCCCCAAATATTTTTTTTTTCGGACACAAAACTAATAATTCAGTTTTCAACATCGTTGTTTGGTTTGTTTTTTAAAAAACGTTATGCTAATCAATTTTCATTTTTGTAGGAATTTTGACAGGGTTACGCTAGCTTTTATATTGTGGAACGCCGTTCCTTCCTACGTTCTTCCAAGCTTTGTTCTTGGCTCTCTAGTTTCTTTGTAATCGACGTATATCAGTTATTGTAGATGGTCATTCTTCCGGCTTCTGCTTCGACGATTTCGCCAATATAATGCTTTCTCTGACAGCTCCCAACAGAGCACACTTTTATGCAGTCCAACTTGAAAGACCCTGAACTTTGTTTATTCTTTCTTCCCTAGAGTGTCCAGACTGTGGAACCAGCTACCCGCAGAAGTTTGCTCTTCTCCTTCCAATCTTCAAATATTTAAGTCCCATTTTAATAAACTCTCTCTTACCATATTTAAGACACCCACGGTATGTTAGTACTTGGGCCTTCAGCCTTTGTGGACTGTTCCAAGATTTAAAAAAAAACTCAAAAAGTCAATATTTTGTTTTGGGTATAGTATTATTTTTAATAATATAAACAATAAATATTAGGTCTGTTTGTATTCAGAAATAGTTTACACTATTTTACACTTTTTTATTCACACAGTTCTAAAATACACCCTTGATAAGAGCGCTTATGTGAAAAAAGTGTAAAATAGTGTACACTATTTCTGAATAATAAATTACCTATTTAATATTAGAGTTATTTAAAAAACAATTCTAATAAAATGAGGCGCTTTTAAAAATAAAGTGTCCCATTGAATTTTTTAATTTTATGTTGTATCCTTTTTGTTTCAATTCAGATCATTTCTTAAATATTCTTTTAGATTTTCGGGAAAAAATACACAAGATGGCTTTACCACCGAAATTTTAAGGTGAATTTTTCTACCCATGGCTAAAAATCATCATTTATACATATTTTTAAAAAGTATCAATTCATTAGAAGAATTTTAAATAAAGGAATAAATAACACCTTTTATAAAGATGGTAATATTTTTTGTCAAAAGTTTTTTTAATAATGTAGGTACAATATTGGCTTGATGTGGATCATCCAATTAATGTTAGAGATAATGCTGGCTGGTTACCACTGCATGAAGCTGCTGTTCATGGCCAACTTGAAATTGTCAAATTACTTTTGGATCACAAGGCCTCCATCAATGATCGGGGAGGTTCTGAATGTAATGGTAAATGCCCTTTTTTAATTATTTATTTATTTAAAATCTTTTAGTTAAAAATTATACAGGGTGATTCATGAGGAAATGTCAATACTTCAGGTACATAGTCAGGGTCCAAAAATAAACATAAAAGCCTATACAAATATGGGTCCGCAAGGCCTTCGTTTTCGAAATACAGGGTGTTGATTTTTATTTTTTTTTATTTTTTAAATAAAATCTATGATAATATAAATATTGGAGTGAAAATTAGTATCCGGGGGTTTTTTAGGTATGACGGAATCGGATCTAATCTTATTACGGCTCTTACTTGTAGGGGGCGCCACCTACACGTATTTTTACTATTTTGAACAATCACAACTTTTTGGTACGCCCCTCTATTACATTTTAAAGTAAATTAAATAATTGTTTTGTCATTTTTACGTCAAAAAGGTATACCTGTTAAAAGTTGATATGAGCAACCGTTTTTGAGATATTTGGATTTAAAAAATTACGACGCATCTGATTTTATTATAGCAAAATTAAAAAAAACAAAATGTATAATTAAACAATATGTATTTTAATTTTCAGTAAAATTATTGTTCTTAAATTATGTTCGGCAAAACATAAGCTAGGTTTTACAATTTTTAAAAATTTCACCATTTACTTCCAAGCACATGTCAGCTCTGTGGTGAACACCCTGTATCTCGGAAACGAAGGCCTTGCGGACCCATATTTGTATAGACTTTTATGTTATGCATATCGGATCCCAATTCAATGCGATACATAAGTGGTAGTGTCTCCTTAGAGTTAAATGGTAAATTATCTTCCATATATTGGGAATTTATGCGACTTTCCTGTTACTGATTAATTTTATGCCTGTTGTGTTAATGAATGCTAGTTTATAAGCTTATTAAGTGTTATATTAAAGATTAAAACATTATGTTGGTGCACAAAGCGCATCATATATTTTTTTAAAATAAAAGATTAAGAAACGTGTAAAATGGAAATATTCAATAAAACTAGCAAGTTTAAAGGTTTTTTTTGATACTTGCCATTTTGATTTTTTTTCCAACTCATTGTAGATCTAAATAAAGATACTTGGACTTATTATAATTATAATAAAATGGCCCAAATTGACACTTCGAATTTTTACGAATATGATGGGGGAAAAAAGGTCGAGTTTTACCCACCTCCTTTTATACTAAGGCAAAAATGCATATTATCGATCACTGACTAAGGTGAAGTAAAGGAAAAATTTAAATTATAATTTATGTTATGTTATGTTAGAAAAATCAGAATTTTTTAAATGCTTATATTTTTCTTTTAAATTTAGCATATAAGTCCAAAATTAAATTCTAAACAGTTTTGTCTTATAACCTTTTTTTTAATATATTAACTCTTAATCCTATTTCTCGGGATAGCATATCACACTTTTCAAATTTGCCACCATGTCAGTAGTCACATAACAATTTTCAAAATTTGTTTTTGTGTTATTCGATAGACACAACTGCTTGCTGTACCCTAATAACAAAAAATTGTTTCAAACGTTTTTAACCACTCTGTATAGTAAATTGCAGAGCTGGGACGGATCCTTCCAAAAAGAAATCGATTTACGAATCCGGATCCTCGTAGAGGAATCGAATCACGATTCCTTTTTTAAGTCAAAAAGGAATTGAATCCAGGGAATCGTAATTATTTATCGGATCATGAATCCGGATCATTTTTAGTTTTTATATTTACAAATGGTAACTACGATACGAATAATACTACATAATCCAAATGATAAATTAAGCGTCAAAGATTTTAGCACGAAGCCCGAGCCGCGAAATATAATTTTAGCTTCGGTTTGAAATGCGGTAACTGTTGGTCAAATTAGTTTTTGGTAAATATTCTTCAAATTTTAATATGTTATTTCTAATAAGGTATGTACACACCGAAAAAACAAACTAGAACAAACATCAGCGAACAAACGTTTTTCTTCAGTGTAGACAGTTAAAATGACGAACAAACGTTTGTTTGTTCTTGTTCGCACATGTTCCAGTGGACGTCGGTACATCCAAGAGAATTTTTGTTTTTATCGTCATCCATAACTATTCCAACTAGTCGAACAAGAGTAAACAAACATTTGGTTGCGCTATGTAGACAGAAAAAGCGAACAATAAACAAAAAAACATGCAAATAAAGTGAACAAGAACGAATGTTTGTTTTTGTTCGTTTTTTCGGTGTGTACGTACCTAAAGAGAAATAAATTTTGTTCGTCGTCATCCATAACTTTTCCAACTGGTCAAACGAGAGTGAACAAATATTTGATTGCGCTATGTAGACAAAATAACGCGAACAGTAAACAAAGAACACCTACAAACAAGGTTGAACAAGAACGAATGTTTGTTTTTTCGGTGTGTACATACCTTTATAGATCAACATAAAACCACCCTTAAATGGAACATTTTTTTGAACTGTATTCCAAAACTTGCAATGCTAGATCTTCATAAAGGTATGTACACACCGAAAAAACAAACAAGAACAAACATTCGTTCTTGTTCACCTTGTTTGTACGTGTTCTTTGTTTATTGTTCGCGTTATTTTGTCTACACAGCGCAATCAAATATTTGTTCACTCTCGTTTGACCAGTTGGAAAAGTTATGGATGACGACGAACAAAATTTATTTCTCTTTAGGTACGTACACACCGAAAAAACGAACAAAAACAGACATTCGTTCTTGTTCACTTTTTTTGTACGTTTTTTGTTTATTGTTCGCTTTTTCTGTCTACATAGCGCAACCAAATGTTTGTTTACTCTTGTTTGACTAGTTGGAATAGTTATGGATGACGATAAAAACAAAAATTCTCTTTGATGTACCGACGTCCACTGGAACATGTGCAAACAAGAACAACACTTGTTCGCCGTTTTAAATGTCTACACTAAAGTAAACGTTTTTCGCTGATGTTTGTTCTTGCTTGTTTTTCGATGTGTACTCAACTTATGAACAAAAAAACAAATGTTTGTTCGCTTTTACTGTCTACACTAAGAAACTTTTTCGCTGTGTTTGTTCTTGATGTTCTCTTGTCATACCTTAAGTATTCATAAGATGCATAATGTCATTTACGAATTACATCCTCTGCAAAATTTTTCATTCATAGAAGATGCATTGCAAATTTAATTTAGTGCTACTTTGGGAAGATTGCAAGAAAATTTATCAAATTCAGTTTAATTATTCCCTTTTAGATATCTTTCAATGTATTTATATTAAACAAAATTATTGTATCAAGCAATACAGGTATATTAATAATACAATAACAATCAGGATTTAATCCATAACTTTCACAGACTGGGAGATCAGGGTGGCACCAATTACTTCTGTATAACGTATTTTAATGCATTTCCGTTGCACATAGATTTAAATGATAAAGCTTTTAAAAGCACGATAAAAAATACCTTTTAAAAACATCTTATTTTTCTGTTGAAATAAAGAATACCTGGGCACTGGCGTTCATTTTTGATTGCTGACTAGTCTTTTCTAAAAGATAATGATGCTTCAGGACTCTCATGGCTGCCAAAGCTTTATTATAAAATAAATTGTTTTAGTTTTATTACATTTTAAAGATTGTATATGACTGTGTTTTATTGTGATGTAACTTATTTTTTCTTATTTTGGTATAAATTTTATAAAATTAATATATTTTGAAGGGTTGTTTTATTTAATTATATTTTTTAACATGTAATAATTGTATTATTTCTTATATATATGATAAATTGATGTAAAAACACTTATGTAGTGTAATTACCAAGGTATAAATAAATATAAATAAATAAATAACAAAAGTTTGTTCGCCGTTTTAACTGTCTACACTAAAGTAAAACGTTTTTCGCTGATGTTTGTTCTTGTTTGTTTTTTCGGTGTGTACATACTCGAACATGTATGAACAAAAACAAACAAATGTTTGTTCGCTTTTTTACTGTCTACACTGAAGAAAAACGTTTGTTCGCTGATGTTTGTTCTTGTATGTTTTTTCGGTATGTACATACCTTTAGGCAACTTATAAATGGGACATATTATGTCAATATTACAGAAAGTTTTACAATTCCTGTTAAATAATTTCTCTACTTCCGAAATATAAAAATGCATTAAAAGTTTAAATTTATTTTTGTAAGACACCCCGAATAAAAATAATAAAATGTCCCATTTAAAAGTCCCTCAGGGATCAGGGCTATCTCAAGTATAATATATTAAAAAATTATTAAGATCGAGCAAATAACTTTTAAAATCAAATGCAGGTAAAATTTATGCCCGTTTTTAGATATCACATTCAAAAAAAAAGTTTCATTTAAATGTTGTTTCTCTGGACCTGTAAAACAACATATTTTATTAAAAATCACATGTTAGGTGTATTTCCCTATTTAAAGAATTTAATTGGCAGTGGACAGTGGATTTTGGCATTAATAAACCCATTTACCTTAGATTTAAGATTTAAGAGTTTTTAAGGGTGCCAGGTCAAAATCTGGAAATTAATACTTTTAGTTAAAAATTTGCAAATTTGAAATGGCGTATTCAAAATAGCGGATTTTGCCATTTATAAACGATTTATCTCAAATTATATATATAAGAACTCGATTCCTTTTGGAATCGAATCTTTCTTAAAGAGAATCGACTCCAGATCGTTTTAAAATTATATAGCGAATTCAGATCACGGATCCTGTTTTTAAAAAGTAATCGATTCCAGCCTTCAAATTCTTAAAAAGGAATCGATTCTTGGATTCGATTCCAAAAGAATTTAATTTCTACCCAGTTCTGGTAAATAGAATACACTATTTATTTCAGGTATTACTCCATTACATGACGCTGCAAGTAATGGGCATCTGGAAGTAATAGAACTACTTTTGGATAGAGGAGCTTCCGCTGTAGCAAAGACTGATGATGGTCATACTCCATTGTTTGAACTGAAAAAATGGTAAGTAACGATTTTCTGTTCTGTTAACTCAAAAAAAACATGTTAAATTGTCTTTAAGGTATGAAAATAATTGTCCTGATCTTACTGGTGAAAGACTTAATCTGTACAATCGATTGCTGAAAAGGCTGGAAAGGGCCCTTGATAGGGCCGGACAAAAGGATGCAGACAAAAATGAATGTGATTTGTTCGATAGTGACAGTCCCGAAAAAGAAAATAGATATACTCTGTACAGGCCCAATCCAGCAGTAGGAAGATTACGAAGAAATATTTGTTTGGAGGAGGATTCGCCGGATTTCGATGAGGGTACGGTTAGATCTCAGTAAGGCATTCGAAACGTTAAATCGCGAAATACTGTATAAAATTTAACTTATATCTATGAGATAAAAAAAATAGAGTAAATTTTGCTATTTTTTTATATTTATTTGGTATAAAACTTTATTTAGTATTAGGTTTCTATCATGCGCCCTAACGACTAATTTTTATTTTTAAATATAGACTACCAAACCTTATCTGTTGGATGTACAAGGTGACAGGCATGTTTTTGCTGAAAACTCTTTAGAAAGATGTATTTAACAAGAATTGAGATATGCTCCTCCCCAGGAACCACAACTAAATTTGCGAGTGTATACTTTTGAGGTCGCTGAATATAAATTCTTGGTCAGTTTGACATCATCGGGTCATAGTCAAGAGATATTTTAAGGTCAAATCGCAAAATTATAATTTTACAGTACTCAACGACCTTAAAAACATAAGTATACACTCTTCAAATTTGGTTACGATTAATTTTGCAGATTTTACCTTGAAATGCCCTTGACCATAACCTGATGGGATCAAACTGACCTCGGATTCGGATTTAGCGACTTAAAAACATAAAGAAACAATGGTCAAGTCTTTCGAACCTTAAATTTTTTTAAATTAAGCTGCGTAATTTGACCTTGAAATGCGCTTGACCCTGACTTGATAGGGTCAAACTGTTCCCGGATTCAGATTCGGTGACCCCAAAAACATACAGATACAATGGTCAAGTCTTTCGGACCTTCACCTTTTTTTTGTGGGGCCCTGTTAGTAAATTAAAAGCTTCATTATTGAAATAATTCTAAAATAAACCATCCAATAATTTTTGACAAAGTCTACAGTTATTTGTGTCATTGTAGACTCCACAGAAAAATATGAAAATATGTCCCAATCAAATCGCCAAAGCGAACAAAGCGCTTCAAGCGAATATCAGCTTGTAATGCAAACATTACGTCACAAAAACTACGACTTGAAAAAACAGTCTTCATCCTCCGCCAAGATATCGAACGTCAAACGGTCTGCTCTTATAAGCTCGTCAGAGTATGTAGACGACGATAATTGGTTAGAAGAGGATACTAGACCTACTAAAAGTAAGAAACGAAGGACGGATGACGCTGAGAAACTTTTGGAGAGAAGTAAGTCGTTTGGGGGCAGCAGTAGTTCAAATAAATCGCCCAGAAAAAGTGGACCTAGTGCAAGAATAGAAGGTAAGTTATGATGTACTTGCATAACACTTTAAATTACAAGAACAAAGACCATTTTTGTTAAATATAAAGGTAAGTACAAACCGGCCAACAAAACGTTGGCAACCTGTTGATATTGGTGTAGGTAGGTAGGTAGGTTTAAAGTGAGTGGACTTTTTACGCCCTCCACTGCGACCGCTCGGTCTATTGTGGCTCACACCTTTTTATATTTCTCCCAATAGGATCGGACTTCTAATAAATCCGATACCAGATTGGGAGAGAGTTCTTACATCTCCTCTTACTCGTGTCGCTACCGGACACGAGCACAATGTGTTCTGATGTGTCCTGGTGTCCCTGTCTCCTGGAGAGTATGACGAGCAGACGATTAGATCCATCATGCCCTCCTCTCCCGGTCTAGTGACGTGGGTAGCTACCAGGTCCTTGTTACAGGAACCAGATGTTCTTTCTGAGGCCGCATCTCCGGCCTTATCCTATGAAAACGGTCCTATCCGCTTTCTGTTTAAAGCCAGGGAACCCTTTTTCCTATAAAGGCGCTTCTGTCAGCCTTCTGTTTGGATTCACTGAACCCTTCCTAAGCACCTGTTTGTTCGGGATGGATTAGCCCTTCCCCGTGAAACAGGCGCCGGTGACTTCAGGGGCACCTTACGAAACGGATTCACCCGTTTCGGTCGGCGCACCTTTGTCTGCTTGTGACCTTGAGTGGCACCTCTCGAAACGGATTTATCCGTTTCGGTCAGGGCACCTATGTCACTTTTTTCCTATGAAAGCGGTTCTGTCCGCTTTCTGTTTGGAGCTAGGGAAGTAATAGTCCACCACGGCAGAGCCCCGCATTACCGCAGTAAGGCTAGATACTCTGAGAGGTCGCCCTGTATCTCAGAGGCACCGTTGGGGACACCTGTTAAAGGCACAGGATGTCATTCACTCATCAGCACGGTATGCTAACACCTTGAGTTAAAGCCTTGTGTTCATCTTAGCTTCGGATCCCGTTCCATACGGTGGCAACAAGAGTTGCCGATAACCAGCAACTCTAGCGCATGTTCCAAAAGATCCTACTGGGCCCAACCACAACGACGATGTGTGAACACAGCGGCTGGGTGATATTGGTGTTGTCAACATGTATCCCGTCAACTAGCCACAAGTTGATGGATACTCGGCAACATCGTGCGGCAAAATATCAAAGAAATTTGTTGACTGTTGCTTGTATTCGTGTTTTCCATCTCAAATGGAAAACATCGCTCAGTGTGTACGGTGTTGTCAACTTCAACTTCTCAACAAGTAGCGTAGAATCAGTTGTGAAACTTTATAGGTTAGTGGGTACGTTGTTTATTTCCGCATATTTTATTAATATTATAGTAATTCGGAGTATATTTTTTATAGTAAACATGATATGGACAAAAGAGCTAGTGGTAGAGCTAATTGAAATGCTGAGAGCTGCTGCCGCATTGTAGGACATGACTTGTCCCAGTTCTTAAAAACTCTCTCTGCCACCATCTTCTTTTTCGCTTTTGGGCATGGCCAGCTATTATGATGAAAGCAGCACTAACACCAGCAGCAACAGTCTCTTCCATTTTTAATTCAACACTGGGTTTGGTTTGGACGCGCAACACTGTTGAAAACATATCTCCAGATACAAGTAGCTGTATACAATAAATATGTTGGCCACAGCCGTCAACGTGTTGCCAACGTTTTGTTGGTCGGTTTGTACTTACCTTTAAAGGTTAAAAATATAAAATTTAAATTCTACACCACAACTAAAAACGCAGTGTTTTGAAACTATTACTATTATTAGTATTTCGGTCTTCCTGAGGTTAACTTTTTAGATGCTCCACTCCAAGATGAGATATCCGACTTACCAGAACCGTTTTTCATTGATGAATTCGATGAAGATGATTTTGCAACCACGTCTAACCAACGAAGATTATCAGATGAGAGCAGTGGAAGTACTGGGAGTAGGTCCATGTCCAAGAAACGAACACAAGTTACTCTGTTGGATTCTGGCTTTAGCCGACAAAGGAACAGTAATTCTCCTCGACTTAATTCAAATGTAAATAGGCGTAGTTCTGAAAACCATCCAAGGTAAGTGTTAATATTTGGAATCAAACACTATTTTTATTCATTTTCATTTATGGCAAGCAGTAAAATCTCATGTGGCCGCTTGATCTGCAGGTATCCGTTCTTTTTTTTTTGATAAAACTTAATATTTTGAATGATACATGATAGCAGAATAGATTACATCAGGGTTGCCTGGCAAAATTTAGCCGCAATTATCTTTAATTAAATATACCGGGTATCACTTGTTCTATATTAGTTCCGGTTTAGCCGGAAATGATTTTAATTTTGGTATTTTAAATAGGACACCCAGTATATTTTTCCTTATTTGTACAAAAAATGACATTCCTAGTACAGTGACACTACATTTGTTACCTTTTGACTCCCAACTTCAAAATATTTGTTACTTTTAATTTTCAATCCAAAGTGCCATGAATACAATAAATTTTGGTAAATAATTAATTTATGAGATAAGCTCCAAAGGTTTCCGGCCTGTAGTAGAAGGAATGGCGAAAGAAAAAACTAAACATGTTATTTTTCAATATAATCTTGTACATCTATACACTTATTACATCTTTTTGGTAACAGCTCTATTCTTTTAAAAAATATGGTTCTTCCTTGGCAGAAAAATGAGTATTTACAGCTGCTTTGATATTTTGTTTGTTAAATATCCTCTCTCGCAAGTCAGATTTGAGTTTTCAAAATAAATAATAGCCACTGGGAGCCAAGTCGGGACTATAGTGCGGATGAACGATTTCTCGAAACCCACAATAGCGTACAGCAGCTTTGGCAACTGCAGCTGTGAGGAGGCATTGTCTTGGAGAAGATGAACACCGCGTGCCAATTTTCCTCACTTTTTCTCTTTGATGGCATCTCTTAAGCGGTGGAGAAGAACTGCATAATATTCCCCATTTACTGTGGATTTCTTTTTTCAAATCCATCAGAAGGATGCCTTTGAAATCCCAAAATATTGTCGCTAGTGACCTTTTTTGTTGACTAAACATCCTTGGCTTTTCGAGATGGTGCCTCCCTGGTTTCCTCCACTCCATGGACTTCCTTTTTGACAAAGGATCATAGTACAGGACCATAGTCTTATCCCCTGTAACAATAGACTCCAATACTTCCTTTGGGTTGAGGTTATATTCATTCAAAAACTCCTGGCAACATCGCACACTTTCTTGTTTCTGAACAACGGAAAGAAGTCATAGCACCCATCTTGCACTTACCTTATTCATATTTAAATGTTCATGAAGGATTCGAAAACGGATGTTTTGGAGAGTCCCAGTCTTGCTGCAATTTCTTTTTCTTGAGACGTCGATCACTAAGAACCTCAGACTCCACGAGGGCAATAATATCCGGGGTAATGATTTCTGCAGGCTGGCCAGAACGAGGATCATCTTCAAGCGTTTCCAGACCCAATTTAAATAATTTGGTCCATTCTTTTACGGTCGAGTAATACGGGGAAGATTCCCCGTACACTCCATCTAAACGTTGTTTGATGTCTGTGGGCGAGTGCCGTTCCTTGTCAAGAATTTAATGACAGCTCTGTATTCAATTTTAGACATCGCAAAACACTACGACTACGTCTGCTTCAACCCAAGTCCTACGCAAAACTAGTTGAATCGAACAGTTGATTTTGTGCTTACGCTAATATTAGACGTTCAGTCATATGACAAGCAGTGGCGGAACCGATTTATTTAATTCGAACCTGTCAGGCCGGAAATTTTTGGTCCCTTTGCCTAATATTTTCAAATAGTACATGAATAAGATATTCTAAATGGTACGAAAACATACAACAAATTAAATTAACTAAATAAATAAAAGAGAGTAAACTAGCTAACCATATAAGGAAGTAGGTCACTATTTCCACTTAACAATCTTTTAGAAATCAAATTAACGAAGATGTCACAATCAAGGAAAACCTATTGTAATTATTAACCAAACGTCAACAAAAGCATACAGCCATGTTAGTTCTGTGATAAAGTTGAAAATAACTGTGCTGTGCGTCTTATAGAATTAAAAGTAATTAAATTTAAAAGACTAGTCAGTCAATTCCTCCATTAAAGTTTGTAGAGAAACAGTAAATATGCGTTTCTACGAAATACTTTTAACTTAAATATGATTGTACATTTAAAAATTCATAAACCATAGATAGATTTTGCAACTTTAAACAGCTTAAAGGCTTTAAAAATAAAGAGCACATCCAGTTTCGTGATATTGTAAAATTACTTACATAATGCACTCTGATTAAATTACAAATATTTGGAAGTTATGAGTCAAAAGGTAGCAAATGGAGTATCATTGTACTCAGAATGTCATTTTCTGTATAAATAAGTGAAAATATATCAGGGTGACTTATTACAAATAACATAAGGTCATTTCCGGCTAAACCGGAAGTAACAGAGAACAACTGAATACGTCAAGTAGTATTTTATGTAGTTCTTAAAAGTTCAGACAATTGACTCTTTCTACTTCTTATTTTTATATTTGCCTGCACTAAAGTCTTTCATTATATTTTTGTAGTATAAGTCAGTCAAAAATAACTTCTTTTGGAACAACTTCACATACCTTAGTAGAAGCCGACTCTACCACTGTCGTACCAACTCAGAATTCCACATATGTGGAACTAACTCAAACTAGTATGGATCCGACATTGTTTGTCGATGTGGATATTGAAAATAGATTGTTCAGAGTACCGGTACTACTATCCCAAATCCAAAATAAAACTATAAAATGGTTAGCTGAGGAAGCTGCCCATAGATATGCAAGGTATAAATAGCTGTTTTAAATTTTATTATATTGATTTATTCTGTCACTTGCTGATTTCAGAAAAGAATATATAAAACCAACTTTGGAACTTGAAACAACCAATGGTGCGGTCTTAGCAGATGAAGATATGTTAAGTTTACTTTTTCCCATGGGAAGTACGCAGGCTGAAAAGGTAGTTGCCAGGGTTACAGAGTGGAGCTTACCTCCCCTTATTGATAGATATAAAGAAACTTGCACAATAATGAACATGGGTAAGTTATTTCTCTTAATATACCAAGCCTTATCTGGTTTTGGTTGGATATATGAGGTGGTGAGCATGTTTTTCTTGAAAACCTTCCAGAAAGACGTATTTAACAAGAATCAAGAAATGTTTAGTAGCGTCAATGAATACATAAAACTGGCAAAATTTGGAAGTCCTCAAGAACAGCTCCGATTTTGATATTTTTTTTAATAATTTTGTTTTTCCATATTATTTAAAATCAGAAACCTTTTGGAGGGAGCAAACAAATATTTATATTGTTTAAACAATATTTATGATATTTAAATGGAACCTTTTTTTTTAAATTGCTGTAACTTTTTAAATATTAATTTTCGTTATTTTTACACAGAATCTTTTTTGTAAATAATTAAATTTGTTGTTTGTAAAATAGTTTTATAATAATTTCTCGTAATAGTTTCAAAGATATCATAAACTTCAATTTCTGAGAGCAGAAATTTTACTGAATTTCTGGACTGTAATAATTGCTTATAAAATATTTTTTATATAATAGTGTCATAAAATGAATATACATAACAAAATTAAAAAATTTATATTTCTTTGGAATTTAAAGAACTCTGAGAAACATATTCTATATTAGATATTTAAGAAAATATGATAAAATTTAAATAAACAAAATTTTATAAAGAGTTATTTATCAGTACTGTCAGTACAAATATGAAATTTAATTTTCGTTTATATTTTGCGTATGGAAGATTTCATCTGCTTCAAGTGGTGGGTGGTTATCGCAGTCACTTCCACTGCAAACAGTGCAGGCCGGTGAGCAATGAAGGCCACTTTTTCTGCAGCCACATGCTGAACCGCATCCTGTTTTGCAGTAGCAAAATATGATTTTTAAGACGTTTTCAGGTGCTGCAGGTTGCGTCATTTTTACTCGTTTTAAATAATCGTCTTTTTGCCAACCCCATTTTTCAGAAGGGATTAGAGAATTAATTTTCCATTGCTATTTTTTTTTTCTATTTTAATCGCTTATAACTTTATAAGTATTGGTCGTAGAGTAAAATTATAGTAAGAAAAAAGTTTCATAATTAAATTTTCTAGAAGCTAGGATTGGTTAGAAATCGCAAAATGCATTACACTTTTTGCAAAATAGCAATAAACAAAAAAAGACAAAAAAGCCTAGTTTTTACGTTTTTTGGATCCTTTAGAACATCATCCTATAATATCTTTAAAAAAAAATTAGAAATTTGCAAATTAAGTAGAGTCCAGAATATTGAACTTGGACATTTAATTTTTTCCACATATACTAGAGATCTCAACCTTTCAAACTTTTTTTAAAATGAAAATCGGATCATTTGGGCGTCCTTAGCAATTGTTTAAAGTTATGAATTTTTTTTCCTTTAAATAAATTGACTTCACCAATTTTCGATTAAATTTTTTTATTAAAAATTTGGTTTAAGTACTCATAAAGATACTTTTTTAAAGGGGGTATTTAGGTGTTTTTGGATGCTATAAAAAAACAATAAATATTTTTACTATCCATTTTTTTACTACTTATTTATTGATATTTTGAGAGTATAAAACATTTATATATTAAAAAACATCAAAATTCAGAAAACTGCAGGCCGGCAAAGTGGGGACTCAGAAAAATGGCGTGTTCTGGTGTGCAGGATTCCAGTCCTTTAGTGATCTGAAGTTTTTTTTTTTTAATTCTTAATAAGAAAGATGTAGTTACAACACTACGAGGAGTTAAAAAAAGGACAAAGTGGCGACGATTTGAAAAATGAGTTACGTTTTCTCCCTGTTTTTCGCCTTTTCGGATTTTTTTTTAAATATAAAAAAATAAAAAAAGACTTCATAGTGGAATACTATAATATATAAAGATACTATGTACAAAAATTTTGTAATGTAGCGATCGAGTAGAACCTGAGATGCACACCGTTTCGAGAAAAGTAGTTCTGTTAGTTCTACCTCTAATTGAATATTTAACGAATTTATCATTGAAAGACGAGAACTTTTAGAGCACTTGCCGCTCGAACCTCAGAACTGTGGATTCTAGCTTTATTGCGCTGAACGACAACTTTAGCTATAACTCTTAAAACAAATCGAATTTAGAAAAATCCTTGTAAGGAGATGTTTTTGAATAATTAAACTATCAATATATGAAAAAGAATATCGATTTTTTTAACTTTCTAGACCAGAATACCCCCTTAATATATCGAAATCGTCAAAATTGCCCGGCCAAAACTAACCACAACTTCTTTCACATGGTTTATATTGAATTATTGTCTTATTTTTAGTTGTTTAAACAAAGTGCCCTCGGTAATTATTTATAACTTTAAATAATTGGTGACGGTGCCCAAATGATCAGATTTTTATTAAAAAAAATAATAATAATAAATAAAAGCGTAGGATTTTTAGTATATGTGAAAATTCGAATGTCTAAGTTCAACATTTTGGACTCTACCCAATTTGCAAAATTGGCAATTTTTTTAAATAAAATTGGTTAGCAAAATTATTGTGCAAAAACTACGGAACCGATTTTAACAAAATTTGGTATGATGTGTCACCATAGCATGAAGTTTCATCTGGCCGAATATGGAGGTCCTCAAAGAAATCTAAAGATCCAAAAAATGCATGCAAAAATTTGCATGTTTTTTTTGTTGATTGCTATTTTGCAACGTGGGTAATAAATTTTTCGCCTATCTAACCAGTTCTATCTTGTAGGAAATTTCGCTACGAAACTTTTCTTTCCCTACAATTTTTTCTAGGACAATATTTTTAAAGTTATGAGCGATTGAAGTAAAAAAAATATTTTTTTTCGATTTTTTTTACATTTTGTCTATTTAAGAAATTTTTCGGACTTTTCTGAGCGGAAGCGTTTCTTGATTCTTGTTAAATACATCTTTCTGAAGGATTTTCAGCAAAAACATGCCTTTCACCTCATACAACAACTCTTGTTTTTTTACAGATAAGGCTTGGTCTACATATCTTACATTAAATAAGCTATATCCCATTCGCTTAATAGGCATTCTGGTGGTCATGGAATTTTACTTTTCAGTTAGCGAATTTTTAAAGGTGTTTTCCCATCGTCTCGGACTGGAGTCGAAAAACGACCGACCTGCTCCGGGCTGACATCTGTTGGTACACCGATGGCTCCAAAACCAGGGACGGTGTTGGAGCTGGAATATATGGACAGAGGCCAAAGGCAGAGTTCTCCTTTAGTCTGGGCCCTCCCGCAACCATATTTCAAGCGGAGGTATTTGCTATTGAGATGTGTGCTAGATCGCTGGTGGATCGGCACTGCACACGTAAGACAGTTAAAATATTCTCCGATAGTCAAGCAGCTCTTAAGGCTCTGGAATCCAGCCGGTGCAATTCGAAAACCGTCTGGAATTGCAAGGATGCGCTGACCAAACTGGGTCAAAACAATAAGGTTACACTACTGTGAATACCTAGACACACCGGCCTAGAGGGTAATAAATCCGCAGACCACCTTGCCAAAAGGGGGGCGGAAACAAAATTCACAGGGCCGGAACCGGTCATCGGTATATCTTATGGAATGGCCAAGCAGTTCATATCAACTTGGACACAAAGAGAAAATCTTCGGTACTGGCATGGACTTCCGGGTCTCAGACACTCGAAGGCCTTTATAAGCCCATCACCGAACCAACAATGTACTGTCAAACTACTGGAGCAATCAAGGGTACACCTTAAAACTCTAGTGAGACTGTACATGGGACACTGCAGATTAAAATACCACATGCACAAGATCGGCCTAGCAGAAAACGCCGAGATCCGCATGTGCATGGAGGAGGATGAATCGGCAGAACACATACTGTGTTCGTGCCCAGCAATGGACCGACTAAGATTCGCAATCCTCGGCAATAACACCTTATTGCCGGGGGAGGTGAAAGATCTCTCTCCCAACAGGATCATCAGATTTATTAGGAGTCTGGACCTGGTGGGAGAAATATAAAAGGGTGTGAGCCACAATAGACCGATCGGTCGCGGTGGAAGGGTGTTATACCCACTCACTTTAAACCTACCTACCTACCTACCCATCGTCTCGTAACTTTTAGGAACTTTGTGTATATTATTATATATCTATATAAACCGACAATAACATTTGGACATTACTATTTTTTTATTAAAAGCGACCATTATATTATTTATATTGAAATGAAGTGAATTATTTCAGGTCGTATGTTTCCTGTTAAAATAAGCCTAAATAGTAATTATTCTGGCAGTCATGCTTTAGAAATTGTAACCTCCAAAACAAAAAACAACAACGTTAAAAACTGACATCGTCAATTCTAATACGGGGGTAATCTGCCAGATTTCCATGACTTAGCAGGATGCCTATATTAAGTGAATGGGATATAAACTATACTTTTTTCGTTTTATCACAGATATCGACACTGACCTGTGCCAACTGATCCACACTTTATCTGTCAACCTGGACTTGTCAAATCGCGGGACACTAAGTGAGACACTCTGCCCTCTCGTCAAATCGATCAACCACCAAAAAGCTTTGACAGAAATAAATTTGTCAGGGAACTTTCTCAACAATACATGTATGAATTTGCTGTGTTCTAGCTTAGTGACTCTACCGAATCTACAAGTGTTAAATCTGAGCTGTACGTGTCTCAAGAATTCTTATTTAAGCCTTCTTGCCAACACATTGTCAAGTCACAGCGCAGTGTTTAGTAAACTTACTCATTTTGACATTAGTCACAACCTCGGTATAAACCAATCGTGCCTGAAGGATCTTAGTACAATCACGAAGACTATAAATTTAACACATTTAAATTTAAGCAACATTAACTTATCACAAGTGGCAGTGTACCCGGATGTATTTTGTCTCAAGATGGTACAAAGTTTGGATATCAGTAATAACAATTTGGAAGATGCTGATGTAGCACGAATTGTAGGTTGGACAGATGGAGCTGTTTTAAAGGAACTAAACCTTTCAAATAATATCGGACGTGGAGTTTTAAAGCATATTGTGCAAGTGTTTGATGGGCCCAATAGGTGGGTTTTGGAGAAAATTAGTTTGCAACGATGTGGAGTAAATGATTCAGATTTGTTTGAACTACTGAGGTAAATATATTTTCTAACTATATATAAAGATTCTAACTAATAAAGATTAGTACTAAATTTGCAGAATCTGGTTGTTTAAATAATTTCTACATAAGTTTGACATATTTATTTCAAAAAAGTAACATTTATATTAAATGTGGTGCTAATAATTTAATTACTTCCTAATTCTTGTGAATCTAACGAAATGAAAGTGAATAACCCTGCCGTTTTTGGGTATATTAATCTCTAGGAAAAATATAAATTTTATATCAAATCTTTTTATTTTATTTAAATCAGTTGTAGTTTAAAGGTTTTTATGACAGGACAGATATTTTTTTGTTGACGGAGATAGTATTAAGAAATAAAAGTTTATTAAGATGAAACAAAAATAAAAGGTCAAATAATTAAGACTTAATATTAAATATAAATTTGAAAAAAAGTAAACATGGAAATTTATCCATTTTTCAAAAAAGATGTATTTAATAGGAAATAATTTCAATAGTTATTCTAGAAAACTGTTTGAATAATAAATCGTAGACGTTTTTTTTTTGTAACAACTCCTTGTCAAAACACTGCATATGATTTAAATAAAATAATTTAACTAAACAAATTTAGCTATCATAGCAAATTACTTCATATAAACTATAAACTAAATATTTTACATTTTACCATAGACATAATACATATAGACTGCTGATTTGACTCCAAAAATGAGAAGAGAGTGCGCTAGAGGACACTCATGCTCTTTTATTCTAGTGGGCGTGACGACAAAACTGCATAGTTCCCAATGAGCGCGCGCTAGAATGAAAGAGCATGAGTGCGGCTCGTATAGTGATATCTCTTACTCTTAGGATCAATTCGGAAGTACGGTATCAGCAGTCTATACATATTAGGTACAATGTAATGATGTATATTTTTTAGGTTAGCTTCTAACCTCAAAAGCATCAATCTTTCCTACAATCCCGACATCACCTCAATTTCTTTAAGAAGAATCTTAGAATTTGGCAGCCTAATAGAGATGAATATTCTGTGTTGTGACAATATTTGGAAGTACTTTGATTTAAATGAAGCAGGATGGGATATAGATCTTAGTACAGAAGAAGGAGAGATAGTGTTTAAAATTTCATGCGAAAGTGATCTTTTTTGTGATTGTATTGTTGATATGTTTAAAAATAAGTTTTCTAAGTGTGAAGTGCTTAGAACTCACGATTTTTTGTCTATAACTGTTAAATTAGAATAATTAAGTATTAAATTCTATTGATTTTTATTTAATTCACAGTATATTTTTTTTATTTCTCAAAAAACTTTTAATAAATGGTACATAAAAAAAGTACAGTTCTCAAAACAAAACAGAAGTTTTGTTGAAAAAAGGCATTTAAATCCCAAACCACTCTAAAAAGTATTTTTACTAAGACGAGACCGTACAAAAGTAACCAAATTTGAGATTTTTCAAACCTTTAAAAATTCATATCTCCAAAAATATTAACTTAATCGTAAAAAGTCATGGGACCTTTTATATTTCTATTTTAATAAAAATATAAAAAAATGTTAGGTTGGAAAATAACAATTTCTTGCAATTGTTTAAACAATATGACACCAGTAGGGCAATTGAAAGAGGATAGTATAAAAAAATTCTCGGAAACCGTAAGAGATACGAAGTCGGTTAATTATGGCAAAATTGTGTATTTGCGTAACTAACCATGTCCACTTTAGAAAGTTGCAAAATTCCGAGAACTTTCAGAGATATCCGGAAAAAACCGAAATTTGCCGATTTCGTTTTAATTTTTTTCTGACGTTATTTAAAGAGATATGATAAAACAAAAGACACTTTCTTATGGCCACTTTTTAAGCTCTACAAAACAGCGTTGAGAGATTTCCGTACGACGTTTCGTTTTCGATAAACCATCATCAACTTTATTTTTCTAAATACGGCACTCAATTGTTTATTGCATTTTTTAAAGCAGTTATAATCCCAATTACAATGATTTATAACACTTAATATTTTTGTGTTAAATAAACATATTTTCCATAAGAGACAATGAGTTAGACAAGGAACGCACATCATTTCTTATAGGGGCGTTCCATGTTTCTTAATAAATATTAAGTGTTATACATTTTTGTAATTGGGATAATAAAAAAAAGTTAATGATGGTTTAACGAAAACGAAACGTCGTACGGAAAAAGAGCTTAAAAAGTGGCCATGAGAAAGTGTCTTTTGTTTTTCCATATCTCTTTAAATAACGTCAGAAAAAAATAAAAAAGAAATCGGCAAATTTCGTTTTTTTCTGGATATCTCCGGAAGTACTCGGAATTTTGCAACTTTCTAAAGTGGACATGGTTAGTTACGCAAATACACAACTTTGCCATAATTTAACCGACTTCGTATCTCTTACGGTTTAGATCCATGCATGATCTGTGGCACCCTGTATATATCATAAAAGTTCAGTGAGTTATGATTAAAATAAGGTGAGACCAAAATTTTTTGAGTGCAAAAGTCTCCGAAAACAACCCCATAATTACCACACTAATTAAAATGAGTAATAGCCCCCTTTTTCAATTTTCTTTATCCATGTATCATAAATGCATTCTAAAATTTTAACCGCTTTAAATTGCTAAATTTTGAAAAAATTGGAAGTGAAAATCAAATTTCAGAATTTTAATAAAAAAAATGACCTCTTCTTGAAAATAACTCGAAAACTAATGGAGATACGTAAAAATTACTAAGGTATCAAATTGTAGCTTTTTGAATAGCAAATATTTTGCTTTTTTTTATTTACTGCATAACGGAAATTAAGTGAGATATAAACGTTTAAAACGTGTGTGTATAGACGGGCACTACCTTGTTTCAGCTCTTTAAACTAACCCCTTTAAAAAAGTAAGGGTTTTAAAGAGTTTTAATATATAGTACCTCATAGCTCTTGAAAAAACCAACAAAATGTTTTTTAAAGAACTTTTTATCACAAAAACTGAAGTGTTATGCTTAAAAAATCAATTTTTTGGAGCATTCTAAAAGCGATTTGATGCACTTTTTTAAATCCGCGGTTTTGTATTATTTTTTTGCATTGTAAGATTGTAAGAGGAGGGTTTTTGAGGATTAAAAAATTACAAAATTAAATTAGTAATACTTTTGAGCAGTCACATTTTTTAATTACAACTCTGTGACAATATGTTAATTTTCCTAGGGTAAACATTTATTTTTATTAAATCATAATAAGAGTTAAGTTTCAAGGGTTAAGATATATTAAATAATGTTTTAAAGAATTAAACGATGTCGTTCTTTAATTTAATCCTCTTGTCGATCGTATGACGGGAAACACGTTGGTGTGGATATGATTTGGATTCAAACTGTCATACGTTTGGACCTAATTTAACTTGGTTGGATTTTAAGGTTAAGAGCAAATAATGAGTACCGAAAGTAGTAAAAAATCTGCAAAAAAAGAACCATTTGGAAGTTAAAAGCCGAAAAGATTATATATATTATGTGAAAATTTTATCGGATCAAAATCTTTAAATTTTTTTTCTTGGCATAAACGACAATGGATTGAAATTTGTGACTGAAGGTTTTGGATCAGATGAAACCTACATCTAATCGATCTTATGGACATAACCGCAGTCACTTAATATTTATTAAAATGGCGCTGGCTGTTGTATTCTGCATGAATGAAAAATTGTAGTCATTTTTAATAACCAGGAAGTGCGCGATCGTAGGTTGTATAATTGCAACACGAAACATTTCATGAAAAAAATCTTTCAAACACCTCTTTTTAATAATAATATGGGGACCTTATATGTACCCTTAATACAGGGTGTCCGGAAATGACGATGAAAAATTTTAAGGTATGATTCTACATAAAAAGATATGAAAAAAAGTTTATATTAACATAGGTTCGAAAATGCTTCCAGAGGGAGCTACTGGCCCTTGAAGATGGTGTCATACAAGTGGTTTTTATTTAATTTATTAGAATCTACTTACAATACAGGAATTAACTTCTACGTATAAGTTAGAATGATTGGAGGTCACTTTTTGAAAATATCAGGTGACCTATATTGCAACCAGTGGCGTGGAAACAAAGGAGTGGTTAGTTATTTGGGGTAATATTTTTTTTTCGCCGAGTGTATTTTTGCTATCTTTTAAATAAATTATGTTTCTTTGAACATTTTTACATAAAAAAGGGTCTTTTGGTATAAAGTCGACTGCAGTGCGGAAATACAGTAAATATGCTATGTAATAAAAATAATAAAAAGATGTAGTAGGTACTAGTGTCTAGAAAGTGGCCGCAACTCCGATTTGGACCAAATTTGGTATACGGGGGTTTTTTGGGGCGCTGATCACGAATCTGAACCTTTTTTGGCGGAAACGTTTTGTTTTCGAGATATTCATCATCAAACTTAAAAATCTAACTAACCTTATTTACACTATTCCTCCTTCGTTTTGTACAGAATTCTTGATTTTTACACTAAATTGAAACACAATAATTAATAAACACCCTTTAAAAACTTGTTTTTATATTTATTTTATACCTATTTTTCATTTAATTGTAAAAATTTACTTTCAAACGCCGCAACCAGGTATACAATAGGGAATTTTTAAGCAATCATGGCCGCCCCGTTTAAAAGTGATACTTGGCAATTTAATAAAGAAAAAGGTGTAAAATAAACACGAAAAAGTTTTTAACAAGTGTTTATAAAATATTGTGTGCCACTTTAGTGTAAAAATCAAGAATTGTTTACAAAAAGAAGGGGAATATAGTGTAAATTAGGTAAGTTTGATTTTCAAGTTTGATGATGGATATCTCGAAAACGAAACGTTTCCGCCAAATATTTTTTTCAGATTCGTGATCAGTGCCCCAAAAAACCCCCGTATGCCAAATTTGGTCAAAATCGGAGTTGCGGCCACTTTCTAGACAATTACCATATTTTTTATGAAGAATCATACCTTAAAATTTTTCATCGTCATTTTCGGACACCCTGTATAAATATTTGGAAAACTAATATTATTTAACACAATTAAATACAGGTAAAATATTTTTTTTTACTTACCTTAAATTTTTACTATATCGCTGATTTTAATTAAACTTGGTATACTGTTCTTTTTTAAAGCGCTGATCACGAATCTGAAATCAGTTTTTTGCAGAAACCCCTAGTTTTTTTAATTAATGGCCCCACTTTGACCTAACCTTAAAACTACACAAGCTTTTCAAAAATTTTACCCTTTTTAAAACTGATTACTCCCAAACTGGATCATTTAGTGATAAAACATTTAATATCTTACAGGACAAACTTATTTTCACAATTATTTAGTCAGTATTTTTAATGAAAAACACTTTCAAAAAAATCTTATTTTTAGTTTCATACTTTCCAAGCAACGCGCGAAACAACTGAATAGCGCTAGATCTGGCATGTGTTTAATGACTCGTTTGTGTGACAATAAGTTTTTCGGTTGTTTTTTTACTAAAAATAATAAATAATTATCGTCAAAATCAGTTTATCCTGTAAAATACTGTATAAATAAGTGTTTTATCACAAAATCATTCAGTTTGGATGTGGCCACTTTTAGAAGAGATAATTTTAAAAAATTGTGTGGTTTAATGGACTTAAGTTTCTGCAAAAAAAAACTGACGTTATCAGCTCCCCAAAAACCTCCTGTATGTGAAATTTCATTAAAATTAGTTTCGGTAAGTAAGGAATAACCTAATATTTATTCTACTTTTGGTGGTATTCTATGTAAACATAATTTTACTTCCATCAAAATTAGCTCCAACTTATTTATCAATTTTGCTCGAGAATAAAACATTCGCTATTAGCGAAAAGCTAATAGCGTATATTAAGAAACTATTCTTTTTTTTTTTGTTTTTTGAGACACCATCCCTCTTTTCTTCGTCAATTACCTTCCTATTTTACTTTTAAAAATACTTTTACCAGTCATTTTTTGGCGCGAAAATGTTATTTTTAAAGAATATTTGCTTCCAGGTCATCGTTTCAAGGTCAAATTATAAACTGGACGTTTCGTTCGCAAGTTAAACTTATAGCGTTTAATATAACCATTTATAAACTGCGTCGCCGCAGTTATCATATACTTCATATTAATTTAGTTTAACATTGGCAACTACAACGAAACGACAAGATAATTAGGCAGTTAAAACTAACAGTTGTTCGCTAAACTTAAAGTCTGCTAGCTGTCAGATGTAAAATCAGCCAATCGTTTTATAAGCAAACACAAATCTGATAAAAAAATCGAATTTTACAGCACTTTGGAGTTACAGAATGAAATACTTCTGTTGCTTTGTAGGAAACTGTTGAGCTGTTTTAGCATCCACCTTTAATATTAAGTACTCATGTTACATTTTATCATTTTGTACAATTAAAATTTCACACCTACATTTTTAGGCCAATCAAAGACTCGTTTTTTGTTTGGTTTCCTTGGAAACCCAAAATATTCCCGGAAATATTAATACTTCAGGATACCCCCGAGCGTTATTAATAAAATATTAATTTTTACAAATTGTGTTTATTATAATCTTTAAGGACCTACAGATAAAAACACCTTTTTTTATACAAATAATGGTATATTTCCAAATTATGCACAGTATCCATGTTATAAAATAATATTTTTCCTTTTAAAATCTACATAACTGAAACTATGTACGAATTACTAAAATCAAGTTTATAATATTACTAGTCTATGAGAAAATTATACAACTACAATCGGTAATTAATTAGGACAATTTTATGTAACTAATTAAGTCTCATTAAAATTTAAATAGCTATATACATAAGTTACATATTATATAAATACCACATAATAAAAAAAATAAGGAACTAAAACATCCTTTATATAATTTCTTTAAACTAAAAGTTGTGGTAACTGATATTTTAAATCAAAACGCTGATATGCCATATGTATTGCATTTTGTACAAAAAAAATATTGAGCGAAAGCTGATCAATGTGTAACAATTACTTTGTGACTAAGCGGAAGTTAAAATATGCCGTATGCCAAATAAATATGAAAATATGCTTTTAAAATTTTGATCGCTAAAATTTTTTAGAGCCACATTTTCTTATTTTTTGGCACCCTGTATATTTTAACAGCTTTTGCTCATTTGTCCATTTTTAAAAGCTAAATATAAGTAAATTTTTGTATCACCTACATATCGAAAGAAAGAAAATGAAAAAACAAATTTGTGTTTTTTGGGTATTACTCTCAGAACCGCTTTTTTCCTCTTGCTTTAGGTCTGTTTGTTATTCACAAATAATGTACACTATTTTATACCGGCTCTACACTAGTCCGCGAATCGCGACTGCAACCTTGGCCGAAAATCTCTGCGCGAAGATTAATGGCCCTCTACACTCGCAATGTTCACGGTTACGTTCATTGTTTCCTTTTTTCGTGGGACAAAATCCGACCTCAGTGTAGTAGTGTAGTGACAGTGTAGAGTCATCTTTA
The DNA here is from genome assembly GCA_019359885.1 of Listronotus oregonensis. Lineage (NCBI taxonomy): Eukaryota > Metazoa > Arthropoda > Insecta > Coleoptera > Curculionidae > Listronotus > Listronotus oregonensis. Next base: position 200,638 of record JAHBCN010000575.1, on the reverse strand, counting down.
TATATTTGTAAGTAAATCCTGGAAAATACGGTCACAGAAAGGCAACCGATATTATTGTAGAACAGCCCTTAGATATAAGATCAGATCACATAGCAGCTGTCTATAACTTTTACAATCTATATAGAGTTGCGTCCATCTCCATCACTTTCCAGAGGCCTGGTTGGAGGCCTTGAACCCTATCGTTTTACATCAATAAATCACGATGAAGTGCCTGAACAACCTTAAAGAACTTACCACCAAGAACAACAAGATAGAACTTCTCTGGGTTCGTGGACACGCGAGAATAGAAGGCAATAAAAAAGTAGATGAACTAGCAAGGGCCGGCTCATCTAGAAAGTTCAATGGCCCAAAGCCAGTCCTCAGACTATTAAAACAGGCCGATGAAAACAATAGACAGATGGTCCCTAACACAACATCTGGATCATTGGCATGTATATCTGGTCAAAGACATGCCAAGGCAAAGCTAGGCGACCCTTCCAAGAAACTAACAGCTGAGGTCCTCCTTTGGGGTGCACTCAGTTAGGACAAGTAGTTGGACATCAGCATCTTGATAAAAACCGATTAGACCTGATAAAGAGAAGCTGAGTTCTAATCTTCTATGGGAGCACAATAAACCAATAGGCTGCAGTCAAATATAGGCGCGCGACCAGTCCCGCTTAAGCCAGTCAACCCACCAATCAAGTAAAGCGCTCTTGTGGAAAGTGTATTTTAGGTCTGTGTGTACAAAAAGTGTAACATAGTGTAAACTATCTTGAATAACAAAAAAAGCTTTTATGTATTTGATGTTTTGTGGACATTTGGGCAAGAAACTTTTTAGGAATGGTCGGTATTATCGAAATTTATCGAGCTGATCCAAACTACCATTCTCCATTAAAAACTTTCCTATTAGGTCTGTTTTTTATTCAAAATTATTTTACATTATTCTATACGCTTACGTAAAAAAGGGTAAAATAGTGTACACTATTTCTGAATAACAAACAGACCTATTATTAAAGAAACATTTTTAAAATGAGCAGACAAAAAATACTGCATTTTTTGATTAATATGGTGAGAACAAAAAAAAAACAATAAATATTCTGAGCAGGCAAAATAAGTAATCATAAATGTCATGAATCATACAAATGCAATATTGAAAGCTAAATATGTTTTCTTGTATGACAAGAGGTTAATAAAAAGAATAGATCCAATAATTTTTAATATCCTGTTTTTTTGTCTATTATTTAGCTTTTCAGCTCATATATTAAGATATTTAATTCCGTCATTTAAAAAATGTCCAGCTTTATAATTAAATAATAGTAATAAATAATTTATTTATAGAATCAACAAAGTTAAAAAAAATCTGGTTATCATAACATTTGGAAACTTTATTAAAAAGACTATTATTGCTTTGTTAAAAATGTATATTACACTTTATATTATAAATGTGGAGTATATAAGCAAAACCAAATAAATCCACTCAAAGAAAATTTAGAAAAAAGTCCTTTTTACTATAGTCAAGACGTTTCCAATATAATTATTCTGATGAATGGTTTAACTACTAACATAACAGTTTTATTGGAAACTTCTAGTTCCAACCAAAAAGGCTTTTTTTCTTAGTTTTGTTTAAATTTTATTGATTTTGACTGAAAAACTTCTTAACACATGTCTAACCTTAAAAAATATGCTACTTTAATGTTGCGAAATATATACCCCTTCATAAAAGTAATACATAAGGAGCCCTTGACATATCTGGTAATTAATTTGGTTATATAAACAGTGCCTTTTTGACACATTGACAACTTTATACTTTGAGAAAGCAGTAGCTTAATTCTGGGAGCAGTAGTCATTATAATATTTTTATATTTGTCCGCCAAATGATATGATCATTTAAAAAATCCTATGAACTAACTAACTATATAAGGTTTTAAAAATTTAAAAGAAAAACGTTTTCAACAGGCAAAAAAAGGTGATTTAGAATTTTTTTTTAGAGCAATAAGATTTGTCAGAAAATTATTGTTAATTTTACACGTTTTAACCAGACTGTACAAAAAACCGTTATATTAGACCAATAATATAAGCAACACTTTCATCCTTTGAGGGATTTCTTAGCCACGAATAACTATCCCCATGTATTAGTTATTGCTTTATTTTTTAAATTATTATATTTATTTTTAAAAATACTTAAGAGTCAGCTGGGGAATCATCAAAAGTTTGCTTTAAAAGTAAGATATGGCAATATCTTATTGTGACGCATAAATAAGAAAAAACCAGAAGGGTTTGACCGTCTTGATTACATTATCAGTCTTTGTCATTGCCATCCAATATCAGTCATTAGATCAATTAAAGTAAGCAAATGTTGCTCACTAAGAATTCTCAAACATCTTCAACTTCAGCAGGTACACATGATATTATTTTGACTCGAGATATCTTAAAAAGTGTTTGATTTTACCCTATTTACACTAACCCTCTTAATCGAGTGGCGGAGCGCGGTGGTTTCACACACATAGCACATGGAATTTTAACCATATATAAAAAAATCCCCAGTTAATCAATTCATTATGCCTGTCTTAAATATATTGGTCTTCCCCAGATCTTAGCGCCGTGAAGTTCACGAATTGCTCTGAACGCATCTTCAGGTGTGTAAAATGTAACTTTCGCCTCCGCACTAGGCGTGTTGTTTGGATTGTACCTCCTACTTACATTGTTCGTACAGTTATAGCCTTCAAAAAAGTCCAGGATCTCATTGGTACCTGCCTTATAGGGAACGTTTTCCATATAAACTGTGCAACCAGGTACATCCTCCAAATTACCGTCATCCATATGGGGATTATACCTTCCCTTATCCCTTCGAGGGTTAAATCTGGGACCGTCATCGCCACGGGGGTTAAACCCAGGACCATCTTCACCACGAGGATTAAATCTAGGACCATCATCCATACGAGAATTAAAACGAGGTCCTTCGTCCATACGAGGATTAAACCGAGAGCCATCATCATTAAACCTAGGCCCTCCACGCGGCCCGAATCTGGTCTCCCTAGGGCCGGGTCCTCCGCGAGGCCCGTTGAAATGTTCACGGTGATCAGGGCGTCACGAGGCCCATTAAAGTTGTCACGATTGACAGGGCCATTGAAGTTCTCACGATTACCAGGGCCGCCACGAGGGCCATTGAAATCTTGGTTATCCAGTCCACCCCGAGGTCCATTAAAGTTTTCATGAGTATCAGCACCTCTGCTAGGCACATTGAGCTTTTCAGGATTTTCAGGACCTACTACTATTTGGGATTTTTCAGCCATTAAAGTACGAACTGGGGAGGGATTTTTTGGACTTTCAGGAACTGGTTGTGGATTCTGTGGAGATTTTGGAGGCATAGGAAGCTTTACAACAGATTCATCTATGCTTTCCGGAAGGACAGGCTTGATGTCAGGTATTGGCTCCGATTTAAGAACAGGTTCTGGTTTGTTAAATGATAAAGGTTTAATAGGAGATACTGCTTTGATAGGGGGCACGGTTTTGGGAGGAGACACGACTTTGATAGGAGGCAAGGGAGTTCCAGGAGCCAAAGGAAGACCTGGTGTGATTCCAGGGTGTGGCAGACTACTATTCAATATAGCCTCCATTTCAGTTCGAGAAATTGGCGTTACAGAAATCGTATGTGGTCCTAATACTGTGTTATTTTTTGTGGCAGCCTTGCTAGCTTCATCTTTGGTTTCAAATTCACAATAGGCTTGTCCCGTGAATCCTAAATTGTTGCTCATCAAATGAATTTTCGTCGGAATGACGCCAATATCAGAAAAGAAATCCGATATATCCCTATCGTTAGTTTTAGACGGTAATTTTGAAATGCTTAAGCAATCCGTGCCAATGTCTGCTGGTTTTAATTCTTCAAGATCAGCATTTTGCTCCTTACTGATCTCATCAAATACTTCATCCTTGCAAGGTTTAACAAGAACCGCTTTTCCTCTGATAACGTGATGGGATTTTTCTGCCAAGGCTTGTTTGGCCACTTCTTTGCTACTGAACTTTACATATGCTATAGTACCTCCTTTGGGTTTAACGTCTAGGTGCAAAGAAATAAGAGGATGTTGTGAAAAGATGTGCAGAATATCCTGCTCCTTCACGAACGAAGGTAAATCTTCGACTTGTAAGCATACAAATTCCTTTAGTTGAAATTCTTCAGGTGCAACTGGCTTGTTATTAAAGGTTTTGGTAATATTTCGAGACCGGCCAAATTGATCTTCATGTTTGTCTTCCTCCGATCTGGGATTGAATCTATCAATGGCCTCTTCAAATGATTTATCGCTGATGTGTTGAATTTTAACCTGTGTGTTATTAAGCTTCTGGCCGTTTCTTTTTAAAGCTTGTTCTTTGGTATAGGTGTCTCTAAACTGCACGAAACAAACACCGGTTTTATGACCATATTCGTCATTGATTATCTTAATTCCTCTATAATTGATACTTAGACCTTGGAAAAAACGTCGCAGGTCTACGTACGAACCATAAAACGGTTCAATTGAGATACACGCATTAACTGGCGATGCATCAATATCTTCAAAACGGCTCCGTTTCCCGGCGCTTTCATTTCTATTATCCGGAGTGCGCTGAGGTTTTTGATCTCTCTCTGGTCTCTCCCTTTCTCTAGTGTTGAATTCGTTTCGCAAATCTTCCCTAGGGCCTCTATTGTTATTGCCTTGAGGCGCTTGAGAGATATCTGTGGATCTTCCAAAACTGTTTACCAAATTTCGTCTTTGAGGAGTGCTAAGCGCAACAGGTAATGCGCCGGCCGGTATAACATTTGCTGGAGGCCAACTTTCTCTGACTCTAGAAGCTACACTTGGTTGATTTGCGACACCAAATCCCTGCTCCCTTATCTGGTTATTACCTTGAAATCCATTTAGGCCTCGGTTTTGTAAATGTACTCCCATGTTATCCATAATGTTACGCTTCGAGGGTCCATATTCATTGGATATGCACCAAGGATTCCTGGGCTCTCATTTACTTGGGATGGTGGAATAATATTTAAGTTGACTGACTTACAGCTGGTCGATTAGCCCAAATTTCTGGAATAGGTTTTCTGCTATCTCTTTGGAATGAGGCATTGTCTTCCCTTTCATCTCGTTTTGGACTTTTCGCTCTAAAAAGACCAAAATATAATGTAAACAAATGCATTTAATAAAACATCTGAAGATTTAAAAGCTTTCCTTTAATTTTTTATTTACTATCAAAAAAAAACTTACTTATCCCTTCTGCGCGTCTCCTTGTCACGACTCCTATTACGACTTGAGCTACGATTTCTACGCCTCCTGTCTCTCCTGTCCCTGCTTCTAGATCGGCTCCTATCCCTGTGTCTTCTATCTTTTCGATCGCGGGACCTGTCTCTCCTGTCTCTGGACTTGCTGCGGGTCCTCGAACGTCTTCTATCTTTCCTACTCCTATCCGAGTCGCGTTCTTTGCTGTCCCTTTTTATCTCTGGAACGGCAGCTGGTATAACAGGGGGTACTGCAGCTGGTAGTGGTGCTGCTACCTATGTAGGATAAAATGTTTTTACTAGTGCGATACTGTCGGAATTGAAATTAGTGTCGAAACTTGTTCTATGTATTTTCTCCAAAGATCATGTCTTAAAACAAGGTAATTTCTATGGTAGGAAAAATACAAGGTGTCCAAAATCTCAAAAACCAACTTTTAAGAAAAAAATAAACTAAGTCACTATATTCTATGTAAAATTTTTTAACTAGATCAGTTTTTAAATCTTTGCTAAGTTAAAGCACAACAGATATACGGGATGAGCCGAAAAAGCAAAGACTACACCGTTTTGCATTTTTTGCCGCTCCCTGATTTTTTTTGGGTTTTTGTATCTACAGAAATATGCTGAATTTAAATATGAGCTCGGTTTGTACCTATCACCCATAGGTTTTTAAAGAAGGGAAGAAGAATATAAAATACGAGAAACACAAATCATAAGCAATCTCGTGCATTAAAAAAAACACGCAATATTTTTTTACAAAATTTACACCGTTACACAGTTACAAAGTTTGTTATCTTTTTCACCTGTATTCAAAGGGATCGGTATTACTTTTGAGGTTTCAACAGTAGTTTCTTAACATGTTTGGGGACAATTTCCGACTATATCGTTTTTCCTTTGAGCAATTTGCTGACAAAATTTTTCACCGTGTTCGTCTGAATCTGTAACCAAATTGTCAGAAAATAATTCCAAATGGGAATAAAGAAAATGCAGGTTATTAGACACGTTTCCACCTAACGTCTTGTAAGATTGGATAAGTTTTTTTTTCCTATTGTCGAAAGTGTACTTCAAAATTTTCGTCATTAAAAAGTTTTTGTTTGCGGCGCAACAACACTTCCTTCTTTTAGTTTTTGCCTCACCTACACAAGCGAATTTCCATCTTAGCTTAAGGAAATTATTTCCATAAGATAAGTTCATGACTTGGCAACTTTTTGCGACTTGCTGGTCCCAGTGGACGACTAGCCAGTGTAGCCATTCCACAGTTCTTTCAGTAGCGCAACAGCTTCGCTCGGCATAGATATTCTTGCTTTGCAATGAATCAAAATACGTTGTTGATGTTCTCTAAATGTTGTAAGTGATACGACAACACAATAGTTTGGCGAAGAGGATTTTCACGTGGAAGAGTGTTATTAAAATCACTCAGATTACATATGAAGAGGGCCATAACAAATTTGACACATGAATCTATTATTTCAGTAAAAAGTGGAAGACCAATGTAAAAATTGCAATATTCTATTTTTGATAGTAACCCATTCTACTTCTAATGATACCCCAATAAGTTTCGAAAATAGGACACCCTGTACTGCAGATTTGTACGTTAAAGCTTACCTAAAATTACTTAATTGTCTTTAATTGTGTAATATAGAATGGCTTCTTAAATAAATGTATCTTTTTTGATTTAAACAGAAAGGAATAGCTAAAATTTAATAGTTAGTTATAACTCACTAGTGAGGAAATACTATATATTCCAAAAATGCGTTATAAGTGTTTTATTAGTTTATGATGGTGTTAAGTTTAAATGGAAGTACTGGATACATTAACGGATGGCTTACCGGTGTATTAGCAGGTAACATAAATGCGGCCATGCTCTGGGTTCGAGCCTGCTCAATAACCCGCTGCATTTCAGTCCTCGAACTGAGCATAAGTTTGATCTGGACAGATTTAATTTTTCCATCGCTGCGCAGAAAAGCTTGACGGGCATCTTCGTCGGTACTGGAAGGAAGATTGAAATGACTGTTTTAGTATTATCAATTTTTTGTACTATTTTAAAAAATTAAAACAATGCAGTGTTTAACATTTTCTGATGTATTAAAAGCAGAATATATAGCAGGCTGGTTGCTGATAAAAATGGTATATACTTGGGTCTTATAGCGTAAAAAATGAAACAAAACCGTAAATTGCAAAACCGACCACATATGCGCATAATTCTATAAAAAGTTTTATACAATTTTCTCAGTATTCTGCTAAAGGTTTTTCTTTCTCAGTTAAAATATTTTCCACAGTCAAAGTAGAAGTCGATGTTATTATTCTTCCAATAAGATTGTGAAGTTATCTGACAACAGCTGGTAATTATTACATTAGGCAACATGGCATAGTAGGGTAATGGTGGCGTCCCACAGTAAGGTAATAATCCCAACAATCGCATTGGTTAAAAATCTGAAATTTGGCAACACGTGGGATTTCTAACCAATACAATCGTTAAGATTGTTACGCTCTTTACGAGAATTACGCCCGCCCATGGGACACCACCATAAGTGATTAAGGGTTAAGAATTTAGTACTGATACCAAGATCGCAGCCCATCTTACCGTGGATGTGGGCATCTTAGGTGGACTACGACATGTAAGTTTAATATATCCGTTAAAAAGTTTACTAATTAAAATTAAAAAAAAACTGGGTCGTCTTAATTTTGGGCCATTTCTGGTAAGCATGTGTAGTGCTGAGCTATAAAATATGATTTACTGGCAATTTATAAAATTGACATTTTGTTGCCGTTCCTGTTTGTAAATTGTTTTATTTATAAATTTGATGTTGGCCTTCCTAAAGTTTGCTTTAAGTTGTGAATGTCGGTGTCAATACTGTCACTCTTCAATGAACCATTTTCACTTTTGTTGTGTTATTTTTTTGTTTTAATTATTTAAACGTTTGGAAATATGAAATACTACGCTGCATTTGGCGTTTTAAGGCTGCCGATATTTGTATCGATAGCGCATGACCGACACGTGACCCAAAAAGCAATCTCAGTTCGAAAGACAATACGCAACAGCAACTGAACTGCGGACGGTACCGCCAGCGTCTTTTATAAATGGTTATATTAAAAATCATAAGTTTAACTTCCCAATGCGAATATCAACGCCAACGGAAACGTTAGGTTTATAAATTTACATTTAGTTGGTAGCAATGTCAATAAAAGTGTCCCAAGAAGAAAAAATAATATATATATATATATATATATATATATATATATATATATATATATATATATATATATATATATATATAAAATTGCCCACCACATTCGCCTCGGTTTTCTACGAGAAATGAAAAGAGTTGGGAAAAAACTTTTAGCCCGGTCATATGTGGGTCCATGAGGAGCATATTTAAAAATTATTTTGAAATGTACAGGGTGACCTAAAAAGAAAGTACATATCAAAGCTATATTTTTTTTATGGAACACCCCATATTTTTTTCTATTTTTAGATACTATAGACCAAATAAAGGTAAGTTATTGTTATATTTCCTATACCTAAAACTGACCGTTTCTGAGAAATTTAGAGAAATTAAAAAATACAGACCATAATTTAAAAATTGTAACATATAACGAGCTGCTCGTAAATAAATTTATTGCTTAGCACAAGGTTTAAGTTAATTATCACATAAAAGTTTTACTTTAATATTATACAGTGTTGAAAAAAATTGCCTCAAAGTTTGGACACACATTTTATTAAATAACTTCCTTAAGTTAAATGGAACACCCTGTATTTAGTGGCCTATTTTGACGCGGAACTAAATTCCCTTTAAAATCATATTAGGGTTTCCTATACCTATCTCTTCTGCTTTTTATGCAAAAGGCGTTTTAATATTTGACTTATCATTTATCTTAAAAATGGAACACCCTGTATTGTAATTAAAAAACCTTTTTATTAAGGATCACGTAGATTCGCTAAAAGCACAAGTTTAAATTTTTAAAAATAAGATGTATCTCAAGTAAAATACAGGCAAAAGTAATAACTCCAATTTATTGTCATTTCTAAAATATTAAAGCATTCTTAAAAATGAGGATCGAAATATGGTAGAAGGCACACCTGTCCTAATTGTTAAGACGAAATATGGTAAATTGCCCTTGTTTCTTAGCAAATGTATAAAACTTAATTTTTTATAACAACGGATTATTTAACAGACATAACTTTTACTACTACAGTGACGATAATCCAAATATTTTTGGAACCCTTGATCACCAGCACAGATGGTCTGTTAACGTGTGGGGTGGATAATTGGAACACGAGTAGTTTTATTTTACCATAAAGTCTGATACATTTGCTAAGAAACAAGGGCAATTTACCATATTTCGTCTCAACAATTAGGACATGTGTGCCTTCTACTATATTTCGATCCTCATTTTTAAGAATGCTTTAATATTCTAGAAATGACAATAAATTGGAGTTATTACTTTTGCCTGCATTTTACTTGAGATACATCTTATTTTCAAAAATTTAAACTTGTGCTTTTAGCGAATCTACGTGATCCTATAAAAGGTTTTTTAATTCGATACAGGGTGTTCCATTTTTAAGATAAATGATAAGTCAAATATTAAAACGCCTTTTGCATAAAAAGCAGAAGAGATAGGTATAGGAAACCCTAATATGGTTTTAAAGGGAATTTAATTCCGCGTCAAAATAGGCCACTAAATACAGGGTGTTCCATTTAACTAAAGAAAGTTATTTAATAAAATGTGTGTCCAAACTTTGAGGCAATGTTTTTAAACACTCTGTATAATATTAAAGTAAAACCTTTATGTGATAGTTAACTTAAACCTTGTGCTAAGCAATAAATTTAATTACGAGCGGCTCGTTATATGTTACAGGGTGTAAATAATTTTTAGATTATGGTCTGTATTTTTTAATTTCTCTAAATTTCTCAGAAACGGTCAGTTTTAGGTATAGGTAATATAACAATAACTTATCTTTATTTGGTCTATAGTATCTAAAAATAGAAAAAAATATGAGGTGTTCCATAAGAAAAAATATAGCTTTGATATGTACTTTCTTTTGGTCACCCGTACATTTCAAAATAATTTTTAAATATGTCCTCATGGACCCATATGACCGTGTAAAAGTTTTTTCCCAACTCTTTTCATTTCTCGTGAAAACCGAGGCAATGTGTAGGGCCTTTTATATATTATATATATATATATATATATATATATATATATATATATATATATATATATATATATATATATATATATATATATATATATATATAATTACGTGTAGTAAGTAAATAGCAACTCATAATACCCTAAACAAAGATTAACAAATGGATCCTAATATGTCAAGGTCAGGTTTTCTTCTTTGACTTTTCTTTTTCTATTCTGAGGGCAGTTTTTACATGAACCCTCCGTAAAGAACCGTAGTCTAGATTCTAAATGATTAAAGTTTTTTTTTATTATTTTTTTTTGAGGATTTATCAACTTTTATTATTGGTAAAATTTTCTAAGTAATGAATAATAAATAAGTTTCTAAGTAAGTAGTAATTCTACTGACAACCGCACAGGTTAAATATTACGATAGAAGAGCAAAATAGCTAGATAAAGACGAGGAGTTGCTTGCTTGCTTGCTTTAACTAAATGGCTCGAGCTTCACGGGCACATCCAAGCTCTTGGGGAGGTGAAAAACGACCGTTTTCTGTCAAGGTCCTTTTTTCGTCCTCACTAAGTATGTACTTTCAATTCACAGGTCAAGCTCCATATGTTATTAAAAATAGCTTTAAGGAACGACCCTACAACAAAGGAAAACTTTCGCAATACTTCCAGTTGGCACGGTTCTCCGCGCGTACATCAGTCATTTCCCAGTCATCAGTCTACAGGGTATTCGAAAAATGCACGGCCAAATTTCAAGAGTGACTCCTCATTGAAAAATATAAAAAAGTGTTTTAAGTATGGATTCGAAAATGCATTGTTTCTAAGATACAGGTTGTTTTTGTAATTATCTTAAATACCCTGTAGCCGATTTTCTTAAAATTTGTCAGTGCTATTTCTAGTAATAAGGACTTATTTTAAGCCTAATAAAATTAAAATTATTTAGTCCAGTGGCGTCTCAGAGGACCATATCTAAAATAATTGTAAAAAAATACGCAATTGACTTTTTTGCCATTACTATATCTTTTTTTTAGATTAAGCAACTAAAAATACAACTTTTCTCTTGATATTTTTTCCAACTGAGAAAAAAAATTAAAACCAATTCAATGCAGGTCTCTAAACCACCTCATCTATTAGTAGAAAAGTGTTGATATTAAAAACTGACAATAATTTTTGCTTGTCGCTTTGAAATTTCCGTGTTAATTTTTGGAGACAAATCATTCAAGTTAAGTTTTTAAATTTGCCATGATGGTTCATTTTTAAGGAAACGACAGAGATGCATGTCATGTACCCGCGTGTTTTTAGCCACTCTCACGAAGCTAGGCGCCTGTATGCAGAAGCAAATCCCAGTCGGCAACTTCCGGATTAAAAAAAAAAAAAACTTTAAAAACATCCACCGCAGAAATTGGTAAAAAAAAAATTCTTTAGAAAATTAATACAATAATAATTTTTTAGAATTTTTGCCATTTCTACCAATGATAGTGGCCGGCCAAGGATCGTAAAAACCACTGAATTCAACGAGGCTGTTTTACGCGCTGTGGAAGAAAATCCTGGTATCAGTACGAGGACCGCCACAAATCGATTGGGTAATCAATATTCTAACAGCATTGTTTGGCAAATATTATCCGAACAACTTTTATACTCATATTATGTGCAACGTGTGCAAGCATTACATCCAAAATATTTTTAGCCCCGTTTGCACTTTTGCAAATGGTATTACCGAACTATCATAAACAATAGGAATTTCAATAAAACCGTTCTTTTTACTGATGATTGAAGCAAGGTTTCGAAGGAAAGGAACACCCATGTATGAAGTGATGAAAATCCCCACGCTTACGGGCAATGGCGCCATCAAGAACAATGTTCTTTAAATGTATGGATGAGTATTGTAGGTGATAATCTAATTGGTGAATCTAACCTAAACTTCCTGCAGAGAGAACTGTACTATTAAAGAGGTACCTCTAAAAGTACCTACGTAACGAACTTATTTTAGTGCACTCATTTTAGTTTAGCGGTGAGAAACCATCACCTAAATACAGTTTGGTGAGGGAATTGGGAAGGGTGGACCAAATCACTGGACAACTCGTTCCCCCGATTTAAATCCGCTGGACTTTTATCTCTCTATGATGTATCTTAAATTAATAGTTTGTGCGACACCAATAAAAACATTGAAGACCTCTGTGTGGTACAATTAGAAATAGGCCTTAATTTCCCATAGAGTTTGCCGCGTGAGGTGTGTGGAAATTAATTTTAAATTAATTAAGACTTGTTATGAATTGGTTTAAAATTTTTTCTCAAAGACGAAGCAAGATAGCAGAAAATATCTGGAGACAAAAAAGTTGTATTTTTAGAAGCTTAATCAAAGAAAAATATAAAAAAAATCAATGACGTGCATTTTTTTACAATAATTTTTAATAAGGTGTCCCCTGAGACGCCACTGGACTAAATAATTTTAATTTAATTATGCCTAAATTAGACCCTTATTAATAAGAATGACACTGAAAAATTTTAAGAAAATCCGCTACAAGGTATTCAAAAATAATTACAAAAAAAACTATATTTTTATAAATTTTTACACCCTGTATCTTAGAAACTATGCATTTTTAATAAAAACTTTTTTTTTTAAATATTTATCAATGAGGAATCACTTCCCGAAATTTGGCTGTCCATTTTTTGAACACCCTGTATCGGAACTGTGGTAGATTTCTACATGGTATGATTTAGGTTTTAAATTTTAGAATAATTTTTCGTTCCTTGGTAAGTCCAAAATCGTTGTTCGAAACAATACTGAGGGAATCTCAACCAGTTGGTAATATTATCTTTATCTATAAACAAATTTCCTTACTTTAAGAGTATCTAATTAAGTGCTTAAACTCATTATCAGTAAATTTTAGGTTCTACAAACCTTCAGATTTAAACTTTCAGGAAACACGCTGTAATATAAGGGGTTAAAAAATGACACCCACATTATACAGAGAGTAGTTTAGTAGTATATCCATATAATGTAAAAAATCACGCGTCTTTCAAAAATAATTGCAAAATAAATGATTTTAAAAACGATCTTATAAGCATTTACTTGGCCAATACACCAGTTTGTAAGGCCATCATACCAAAAAAAAATAAGCATTTATAAAAAAATTATGTATTTGTAAATTGGTAGGTAGAAACGCTTCGAGTAGAGAAATAGTTAAGTAACTTTGTCTTTTTTATGTTGTTTAATGAAGACGTCGAATAGTTTTTAGAAATGTAAACCCAGAAATCGACACGTTTGGGTAAGAATTATGCATCTAAAATCTGTTCATGTTCGTTTAAAAATGACGTGAGGATAAACAAGTGAAGAAAATGTATCTACATTGGTCAATTGCATTTGTAACCATAGTTACTGACCTTCTGGACCAATGCAATACAATTTTTGTTCAGTTGTTTTTGCTTGCGACCAATATCAAATGAAAATAAACAGATTTAACTACAGTTGATGGATCAAATTGCAACAGTGTTCCCTAATCTAAGTTCTTTGTTTTTTTATTTAAAATTCGTGCGAAAACATTTTTAAGCGTATTTTTTAAAAAACCCAAAAAAAAACAGAAAAAGATGTTTTACAAAAATAGCACAAGTGCCACTGAGTGTAATATCTAGAAATAAGATAATACATAGGGATGAAAATACTTTAGTGTGCAAGACAGACTCGTGGCGGGGCGACCGCTTGACACATTTCCCATCATGCATTGCAGGATTGGAATACCTTTTTATATATATCTTATCTAGAAAAGCTTTGAAAATTATCTTTATTTCACGTCTAACCCTTAAATTTAAACATTATAAATTATAATCAACACCTTTTGATTTTTTATTACATGAAACATAAGACATTTTTCGAAACCCCATGTGTAGTTCTGGCTTATAGAACATTATTAAATTGACAACAATATTAAAAATAGACCAAAAGCAAATCTTAAAACTGTATTATTGTTAATCCAACAACCTTTTTGGAAATTATGAAGTGTGTTCCTTGATGACGTTCTTCTATTTCAGGGTGACTTCTCGGGTCATTTAATAAACAAAAGTTTATAAGGTTTGCAACGATTTAACTTTGTGCTATTGTTATTTTTTTTAAATATTTTTGTAATTTAGATATTTTTTTTTCTGTTATGTATCAATGGCATATGGAGTCCCATATTTTAGTTATAAAAGTTATTCTATTACTTCACAAGTAGCGTCCCTTCAAATAAAGAAAAATTATATTGTAAAATATTACATTTTAAGGAAAAGTTCGGTTTTACATTAGAGCGTGCCATTTGTGTACAATTTATTTTGGTTCTTATAGTCTTATATAGTTCTTTCGTGTAAATCGGCAATTCTGTGACGGCGAAACTGATTTATAAAATAAATCCACATCTAAAGATGGATAGTATTCTAAAAACACCTCAAATTTCCATTGAAAACACTTTAAAATAAACATGTAAGTATTTGGTAGCTACCTGAAAGCAATAAATGCATCCCCTAGCTCTCCACCAACGATGTGAACTCCTCCTTCGGGTATCTGAAGTCCTGCGAAATACTGCCTGATGTCCAAAGCATTTGCTGACCAAGGAAGATTTTGCAAGCGAATGATAATACTCATTTTGCTGGCGAGTCAGATGATCAAAATGTTGGCGATTTCGGGACCTGGAAAGAGAGATAAGAAAGACGTCCGTGGTAATCGATTTCTTTTATTTGTATTGTTTATTGATGTCTTGGAGTGGTAATTGGAAGTATTAAAATAAAAGTCAACATTTTTTCTTTTACTATTTTATTGATAACCTTTTTTACAATAGGTACCTACATTTATCATACAACATACACTTGCTCTAATTATGTATAAGAACTTAAATATTTACAACATATGTATCAATATCCTAAATATTTCAAAAATGTCTGCGAACTATTTTTTTAATATTGTTATAAGCAGTAATATAGGCTTAAACGATTTACGAATTGTTAATGTAGAGTAATAGAGGAATATTTTTTGATTATTCATATTTCTTTTGAAATTACGATATTTCAATTGACTACCCTCCCGTTATCTTGGGGTGAATTGCAGTAATTACAGTAAAACGAAAACAAAAAGAATTATCTTTTGAAATGTACTAACTTTTATACGATATATTATAATTTATTATTATTTTAGTAGATAGAAAAAAGTGTTTTATATAAAAATTGTAGGTTTTTTATACTATCTTTTGAGATTAACAGTAAAAAAAATAACGCATTAAAAAATTAAAAAATATGAGCAACTTCAACTTTTTTAAATAGGACACCCTGTATATCATGAGCTACAAAGAAAGCCATGGAAACAATAAAAATGTTATGATAAATTTGACGTCTCGATATTATAAAAAGTTAAAGTTTATCATTTTAACTATTAAGAATAATTTTCTTAACAACGGGTACAAGCTATAGATACTATTAAATACAGATTAAGAAAATTTAGTGACCGGAAAAGCTTAAAAATAAAGAAAAGGACCGTAGCACGAAATGAAAACAAAGATTTGGCTATACTCGTTTTTTGCAGAATAATTACACCGGCACACAAAAAAAGTTGTTTGTACATTTGACCGGACCCACCTACAGACATGTATTTCGACCAGCTGAATCCGAATTTGAAATCCGTTTCGCCCGGTCACCCTCCAGATTTGAGTAATTTTTTTTTATTGATGTGACTGCAGTTTTTCGCATTTTTTTTTTTTGGGATTTTGCATTTTACTCAAATCTGGGGGGTGACCGGGCCAAACGAACTTCAAATTTGGATTCAGCGGGTCGAAATACATGTGCGGAGGTGGGTCCGTCAAATGTACAAACAAATTTTTTTTGTGTCGGTGCACTGAGTAAAATGCAAAATCCCAAAAAAAATGCGAACTGCAGTCACATCAATAAAAAAAAATATTTACTCAAATCTGTAGTTTGACCGGGCGAAACGGACGTCAAATTCTGATTCAGCGGGTCGAAATACATGTCCGTAGGTGGGACCGGGCAAATGTACAAACAACTTTTTTTTGTGTGCCGGTGCACTGACTAAAATTCCAAACCAAAAAAAAAATAAAAATTGCGAAAAACTACAGTCACAGCGATAAAAAAAATATATACTCAAATCTGGAGGGTGACCGGGCGAAACGGACTTCAAATTCGGATTCAGCGGGTCGAAATACATGTCCGTAGGTGGGACCGGGCAAATGTACAAACAACTTTTTTTTGTGTGCCGGTGCACTGAGTAAAAGCAAAATCCCAAAAAAAATGCGAAAAACTGCAGTCATAGCGATAAAAAAAATATATTTACTCAAATCTCTTTCTGAACAAAACATGCAGGACCGACCTAATTATGCACTGAAAATAGCTAGGCTTATGCGGCAGAATCAAGAGTTTTTAAATAAAATTGTATTCATCGACGAGTCTTCCTTTACTTTAGCGGGAATGTTTAATCGCAAGAATAAACATTATTGGTCCAAAGAAAACCCTCACCAAATTTAGCAACATAACAATTTTATTGTTTTCATGGCTTTCTTGATACTAATATGTTTTTTTTTCAATTTATTTATAATTTAAGCTAAAATATCTCAAAAACCGTTGACTCAAATTTCAAATATTATCAATGTATATATATATATATATATATATATATATATATATATATATATATATATATATATATATATATATATATATATATATATATTATATTTGAAATCAGAATAAAAAATCTTTCGTTGTAGCTCATAATGTTCCATTTTAAAAAGTTGAAGTTCCCCCTTTTTTTCCATTCTACATAAATATGCTATTTACCTTTTTAAATATCTTTACTAACAACCGAGATACAGGGAAATACTGAAAACGTAAAAATTTGAAAAACGCCCTGTATCTCCGAGATAAAGTTAGCAGCGATTTTTTTAACGTTGCAGTTGTTTTGAAAATGGAACTCGAGAATGTGCCATCAGATTTGCTCAATCTCTTGTATTTTTCCCAATACCCTGAAAATCCATTCAAATAGCGCCACCCTGTCTAGGGTAATCCAAAGAGGACTGAACAGGAACGGTCGTATGGATGGCTTTTCTGATATTTCAAAAAAATGTAAAATAACCATCCAGTTTATCTAACAGAATACTTAAAAAATTTAATCGTTTTTAAGAACGGCTCATTTTTAATGCCACGTTTCAGTAAAAAAGTATTTCGTATTTATTTTTATTAACGATTATTAAAATTAATTTAATAATACGTGTTTAATTTACCAGTATGTATTAAAAGTAATAATAAACGCTAGAATTAGACATTTTGCCATTTAGTATTTCGGGTAGTTATTGTTACCTTTTTCTAGTTTCTAATTTAATTCGCAAATTTCTCATATAAAATAAATAAATTCTGTTTTTACTAAAAACAAATAGGAAATTAAATTTATTGAAATGCATCAATAAAAATGAGACACTTTCCAAATATCCCATTAAGAAAATCTTTATTTCATATTGTATTTGTTTTGTTTCAATTCTAATCATTTACCTAGGTGTTTTTCAGTATTCTGCAAGAAAACACACAAGAAGGCTATTTTACATTTTTTTTACGCCAAAAAAGCCACAAAAATATGACCCTATTCAGTTGTTGAATGACCCTGTAACATTGTAGATGTCGTTTTTCTTACCCTAAAAATTCTGGGTAACAATAAAAAAGCAGATTACCTAAGAATTTATTGGGAAATATAGTAGTAATTGTTTTCAAAGATTCTTTTTAGACGCCGATTTCATTATCATTAAAAAAAATGTGGTAATTAATCTTCAAGCTGCATTTCGACCTTCAGAAATCGAATGTACAGGGTGTTACATTTTCGATACTTTTATAGGGTATTTCGGCAATTGTTAGTGCTATTAAAAAAATAATATAGGCGCCATGTGACTTTTTGGGTCGAACTTAAAATTTTCAATTTCAGAATGAACCTATATTTTTTTAGTTAATAGAAATAGAGAAAAATGTTTTATACAAAAGTTTCTTTATAATAATTGTTAAATGATGTTGTTTTCGGAATAAGTATACGGGTTCAGGTAAAAAGGGTATCGGACCTAACCTTTTTTTTTTAATATAACACTGTATATTTTAATCTAAAAAAATAGCATATTAAATTTTCTTTTAAAAATATAAATACCGTGGATGACATTGGATTCCTATGCAATTTATTTAAACTTTAGTGCTTTAAATCACAGTGGGTTATGAAACAAAAGCTAATATCCTAGAAACAAAACTATGTTGACATTGTAGCTGAAAAGACATTACACAATATATTTTAACAGACAAATAGTAGAAGAAATAGTTGGCACAAGAAAGTAAATTAAAAAAACTATAGAAACTTTGAAACGAAATAAAAGACTCAGATTAAGGTAAAAAAAAAGGGAAACATCGCAAATCTTCAAAAGACCCTCCGTTGTTTTCAATATGATCTTGATAAAAATAAAAAATTGGCTTTTTTGTTAGTCAATAGGTATATAAGAATTTAATAAATTCACATCCCTAGTTATAAATATAAAATATCGTTTCGGATAAGTATATCTCGTAAAAACCATGATCGATTAGGTAGTACTTATTTAAAAATAAAGTCCGTGGTGGCACTACCGGCATGTCTAAAAGGTGCTGTGAAATGCAATAACTGCATGTTTCAGTACTTGGAAACGTTGACGAAACTAAGGAATAATGGGTTAAACATCGAAAAACACCGGCAACCACGATATCCTAGTACTTAAAAACTTAGGTTTCAGGCTAAAAAGCAGCTGATGGAATTAAAAAAAAAATTTTTAGAATTTCCCCGATTTTATTCTACAGCCAAAAAAGTATTTTTTAAAGTAGTTTTGGAAAAACCATAAGTTCTAAAATCGTCACACGGAGCTACTTCTGGTCTAACTTTTTTGGGAACAGAATAAATACCTGGGATGGAAATATAAAAGTTAGTTTTTATTTGCAACTACCTCGCAAATAACCACACTGTCAAAAACTTCAATTTTCATTTTTAGGTATCAATACGTATTTTTTAAACGAATGAATATGGTTTGGTGTAACCTTTTTGGAATAAAATTATAGATAGTTACGCTGGGTGCTGTTATCTTTTCAGTTTTTAATATGGAACTCCACCCAATGGCGAATTACAAAATAGTGTTTTTTTTTTTTAAATTTAAACGCCTGCTTTTTTGCATATCCAGTGGAAGAAACTACTTGAAAGAAAAATTTTGCTTTAGTAGACCTAAAATTTTTTTTTGGGTCCCAGGGTATGGACCTTTCCCGCAGATCGACCTGAAACTTTTTAGCGTTTTTTTCCAACCTTTTTAAATCATTTTTCAGGCCGATCTACAAATTCAAAAGGGGTAAATCGACCTTGTTTTTACAGGACTGACCCGGGAATTCTGGTCCCTTTACGGAATAAAATAACGTTGATTGTATTTTAAAAAAAATAGTTTATTTTAGATGTTATTCAAAGAGTTGAACAGTAAAATTGTGTATGCCCCAAGTTTTTACGAATTGGTAAATTGAATGTATTATTCAGCCCTCTTGATGCTTGTTAAAAATACATTTACTTAAAAACAAAAAATATGCATAAAAAATTTGCCATAAGACGCAATGCTAATTGTCCGTACCAAAAATATTTATTTTACCTTAAAAAAATTATCAAACGAGGTAAATAAAAAAAAAGGGAAAAAATGACAATCTCACAGCTTTTTATCATTAAAACATTTGTTGGGTTACTGATAAACCCCACAGAATTTAGAAAATTTTAAAAAAAGAAAAAATAGTAATAAAATGGCCGTTATTGACTTAAAAATTGCCCTCTGGGGTTTATCAGTCCCCAACAAATGTTGTAATGATCACAACAATTTGTTCTTATTAACACTTTTTTTTATTTACCCCGTTTGTGATTTCTAGGTGGTAAAAAAAATTTTTGGCGGAAAATTAGCAGCTCATCAAAAGTTTCATTTTGTCCATGAATGTATAATTTTGACAAGTAAGTTAAAAAGCATATGAATATATTGAGATCTAGAGTAAAAAAGGAAAACACGAACAGAATGCCCTATAAAAAAATAAAATCTAAATTCATGTTATTTTCTTAAACCGGTATATTTAGTGTAAAACCAAACTGACCTTCATAAATTTTAAGTATTGTATTTTTAAAATATGTACAAATAAGTACTCTTTTATTTTAAAATTTTAAAAATTCCCAAAAATTTAAAGTACAAAGTGTTCTTGTTTTAAGCATTGTGTACGGGGTGTCATTTTCGTGTTTTTTCATTACCAGCTCCTTCTAAAAAGATAGAAAGATGGGGTTTGCGGCTTCTGCTTTTTTTTTTGAAACTTTCATTGCCGCAAACGAAATTTTCCCCCCCTTGTTTCGACATACAGGGCGATTTTGAAAATTTGTCATTTTTGACCGTCCCCTTATCTCGATTTTTGGTAACTTTTCAAAAAAGTGAAAATGGATTGTTATAGAGTTTTTTACGTAGAATTTAGTGGCGTGGGTATTTTTTTTTCAAAAAAAGTTTTTTTTTTTTGATTGCCCCAAACATTTTTTTTTAAAGGGGACCCCCTATATATTTTTTTTTTATCTTTTTCCCCCCTTTCACAGGCTTTTCAAAAATATATAATAGTCCATATTTATTTTTTAAAAAGGAAAATTTTTAACTTTTTTTGTAAATTTATCATTTTTCGTATAGAAGGCTATCCCGCAAAGCAAAAAAAATTAAACAAGTCTTTTTTATTATAACAACTCTATATTAATCATAATAACTAAGCAACATTAAAAGAAAATAACATATTAATTTATTTTTTTTTATTTAAATTAAAAAAATTGCTCAATTGGGCTCCGTTGTTCCAAACACTTTCGACATATTTTTAAATTTTTTCGCAATCCATTTAATAAAGTAATTGGCCTACCCTCCCAAAAACCTAAACCTTGATGTGTAGCTTCTCAAAGTTGATCAATATTGTGGTATTGTCTCATATATATCTGATTTGTCATATACCCCCAAAAAAAAAATCCAACACAGAAAGATCTGGGGATTTTGGGGACCCTGAAGGTCCCAAATTCTTTACCAACCCATTTATCTGGAAATTTTTTCTAAATATTCTCTCACTATTTGAGCATTGTTGACGTTCTCGAAAATATTACATTTGGTTCGTTTGGGAATCCCTTTGAGTTGTTTCGGTTTAGAATATCGAACTGGTAAAATAAGCCCGTCTGACCACACCACCTTTCTGATAAAAATAAAAAATTGGCTTTTTTTTAGTCAATAGGTATATAAGAATTTAATAAATTCATCCTAGTTAAAATATAAAATATCGTTTCGGTAAGTATATCTCGTAAAAACCATGATCGATTAGGTAGTACTTATTTAAAAAAAAGTCCGTGGTGGCATGTCTAAAGGGCTGTGAAATGCAATAACTGCATGTTTCAGTACTTGGAAACGTTGACGAAACTAAGGAATAATGGGTTAAACATCGAAAAACACCGGCAACCACGATATCCTAGTACTTAAAAACTTAGGTTTCAGGCTAAATAAGCAGCTGCATGGCAAGTTAAAACAAAATACTTTAAGAATTCTACCTCTGATTTTATTCTACAGCCAAAAAAGTATTTTTTAAAGTAGTTTTGGAAAAACCATAAGTTCTAAAATCGTCACGACTTTGGTCTAACTTTTTGGAAAGATAAATACCTGGGATGGAAATATAAAGGTTAGTTTTTATTGCAACTACCTCGCAAATAACCACACTGTCAAAAATTCAATTTTCATTTTTAGGTATCAATACGTATTTAAAGAATGAATATGGTTTTGTACTTTTTTGGAATATAGACTTATAGATAGTTACGCTAGGTGCTGTTATCCTTTCAGTTTTTAATATGGACTGTATAAAACTCTACCCAATGGCGAATTACAAAATGGTATTTAAATTTAAAGCCTGCTTTTCATATCCAGTGGAAGAAACTACTTGAAAGAAAAATTTTGCTTTAGTAGACCTAAAATATTTTTTGCCAGGGAGGACCTTACCAGATCGACCTGAAACTTTAGTAGCGCTTTATTTCCTTTTAACCTTTTTAAATCATTTTTCAGGCCGATCTACAAATTCAGAAGGGTCAATCGACCTTGTGTGTACAGGACTAGACCCTGGAATTCTGGTCCCATGTACGGAATAAAATAACGTTGATTGTAGTTTAAAAAAATAGTTTATTTTAGATGTTATTCAAAGAGTTGAACAGTAAAATTGTGTATGTCCCAAGTTTTTACGAATTGGTAAATTGAATGTATTATTCAGCCCTCTTGATGCTTGCTTAAAAATACATTTACTTATACACTCATGGACAAAAATATCGCATAATCTCAAAATTTGCCATAAGACGCAATGCTAATTGTCCGTACCAAAAATATTTATATTACCGCTTAGAAATTATCAAACGAGGTAAATAAAATGAAGAGTGGTAAAAAATGACAATCTCACAGCTGTGTATCATTACAACATTTGTTGGGTTACTGATAAACCCCACAGAATTTAGAAAATTTTTAAAAAAAGAAATGCAATAGTAATAAAATGGCCGTTATTGACTTAAAAATGTGTAACACTCTCTGGGGTTTATCAGTAAAACAAATGTTTATATTGTAGAATTGTTCTTTATTAACACTTTACATTTTATTTACGCCACTGATGATTTCTAGGTGAATATAATACTTTGGAACGGACAATTACATTGCATCTTTATAAATGAAAGATATTTGTCCATGAATGTAGTAACAATTTGACCGAACTAAGTTACAAATGACATATGAATATATTGAGATCAGTAAAAAGGTAGAACACAACAGAATGCCCTATATAAATAAAATCTTAAATTCATGTTATTTTCATAACGGAATATATAGTGTAAAGTAACTGACCTTCATAAATTTTAAGTATTGTATTTTTAAAATATGTACAAATAAGTAGTACTTTTAGTTTAAATTTAAAATTTCATAAATTGTTTTAAGCATTGTGTACATAAATAACATTTTAAAAATATCGAACAAAAACACTTTTCAGGATTCTTTTTTTATGGGTATCCAGTCCCCTTACGAATAATTTCTCAGGTCATGTTCATGGAACTTTTCGTCCTACTTTCATATGTACTGCCCTAGACATATGTTTGCACTGGTTTCGGACACCCTGTGTATATATTTTAAAAACCGTCTCTCTATTTTTGTTTAATATTTCCCTAAAAGGATTTATCATGCATACGTGTACTTTATTAAACACAAAAACAAAAGGTTTAGTAATATTGTTACGTATAATTTATTCTATTTATTTATGACTCAATAGAATGTTTATAAATAGATTCATTCTTATTTGCTTATTGTTTTTCTGGCAAAACAATAGTCTGGAATATTATCAATGACTACTTCTGGTAATGAGATAATTCGTTAAGAGTGTGAATAAGGTAATAAAACACTAACTGTTTGAAAAAAAAAAAATAATAAAAATAATTAAGGAATTGTTTTTGTTTAGTATTCTTATGTTTGTAACTATAATTAGATAAATGTATTTACAATACGAAGTATGTATAGATTGTTTAAACTTAATGAAATGAGGATCTTAAAAAATATATGACTTGTAAACAATGTGGGTCCTAATTTAATAACATTTCTTGAAGGACCATAGTGTTACGTTTCTCTGCATATTGTTTTCAGAAAAAAAGCGTTTGCCTGCAGGAGCAAATTAGGAACTACCCTAAAACGTCGAGAACACTTTTACGGCACTACAAAAATCCTGATCAATTACCTTCTAGCTCCTGGGAGTTGAAAACACGATTTTTCCGCTCCTAAAATGGTCATTTCCCCAAAAAGACTGTAGCATGCGAAGCACGAGTTAATTTTCTAAAGGCCAAAACGCAAGTTTTAAATTAACAATGAACACCAAAAATCTCTGTTGCATTATTCTGTCACAGTTAATATTTCTTTGGGCGTGTTGATCATTTAGAATTTTAGAATACAAATATATGATTTGAGCAAAAGTCAAGGGCCGTAGAGTCAAGAACCGAAAACACAGTCTTGTAGAAAGTACAAATGACAGCTCTGAAAATGCACAAAGTAAGTAAAAGTATACGACATTACCCATTTACTCAAAAAAAGTACTTGTTCTTTTTTACCTATTTATTTTTCCGATTTAAAGCTCTATCACCCTTTATTGAATTCCTGCATAATGTTTTTTTACTTGCCACTGCATAACCCTGATTAGAAAAAATGATTTGACAGAAGTAAAAATGATTAATCATTTGAAATGATTTTCAATGCTGGCGAAAATTTTTAGAATAATCAGAATATGATTGGAATTTTAAATTCTATCAATCGCTGTGTAATTCTAAAATAATATATACATTTCGTTAATTTTTTATGATATGAAATAATTCAACCAGTATTCATGATTTATAAAATCCTTCCAAATACTTTGCAATCCTGAAATAAAATTTTAATTTCAGTAATTTTTTAGAATATGAGATGATTTGTCCAGTATTTATAATTTTTAATCATCCCAAATACTTTGTCATCCTTTCGAATACTTTTAAATTATATTTTTAGGATTAAGTAGGATTTAAAGGCATTAACATTTTTTTAATCATATCAAATCATTTTTCTTAATCAGGAAAAACTGTTATTTTGAAAGCTGCTGCTAATGTGTGCGAATTCTAAAAAATCCGTACCCATTCTCCAGCCAACATTTGGCTCCCAGCGACCACTCCTGTTTTGCCAAATTGAAATCAAAGCTGTGGGAAAAAAAATCACCTCTGACTGAGATAGACAGCAGTCGAGGATCATTTTGCAGTCAAGTACAAAAACTATTTTCTTGCTGGTATTAAGATAATAAATGTATTGAACTTAAGGAGGATATTAAAAGAGTAATAAGTTATTTCACTTCATCTTTAACTACTATCAAGCCGGAAAGATTTGGGTTGTGACAGCTTATATAAAACTTAGTAAAACTATCAGCAAATAGGTTTAACTAAATTTATATAGGTTAAAACTGCTTGCAGAAGAAAACCAATATTAAACAGAGGGTTCCTTTTTCTCTTTTAAAAAGACTTCTGAAAAGAATAGACAAATTCAATATTCTTTAAGTAAATTCAGAATTGCCTTTTTACAAAAATATTAAAATGCCATTTTGTTTGCTATAGTCAGAAATACTGGTACGACTAGGGTTGTATTTCAGTCCAGCTTTAGCCGGACATATTTGGCTTTTTTGGTCGTGTCCAGCCTCTCCGCCTTTCGGTAGGCTTTTTCGGCCTACACGTTGCGCGGAGCGTCTGGAGGGTGAGGCGGGGAAGCGACCGTGCTCGGACACACCTCCCCTCCTCGGCGAGTTTTGCTTTCATATAACACTTTTTTATTATTAAAGTTATGTCCAATTTAAAAAAAACGTACGTCTGACTTTAGAAAAGGTATGTTATAAGGAAGATAATGTCTGCCTTTTAGGGCGAAATGCCTGGCCTAATACAGCGCCAAGACCGGCTTTTGTATTTTAGAAAATAGCAACAACAGGGACGACGGCGACGTCTATGAATATGGATGATGTTATTTTTAAATATTCCAAAAACATTATATAAAATAAATTCTCCAAAAAAATGTCCCCATTTCTAACACGAAATTAAAAATATTATTTAGTCCTCGTTCCTTGTGACTTCAGATTTACATAACATAAAATATAGAAATAATGTCTCCATTATAACCACAAAATTAAAAATATTGTTTAGTCCTTATTTCTTGCGACGTCAGATTTTTCTCTTAAGATACCAATTTAACAAGAAAAAATATCTATAAATAATTTGCCAAAAATCAAAATGTTTTTTTCATCAAGCCTTTAGCTCTGATGTATGAAACTTCAAAGAATACAGCCTTTTTTTGGTCATTAAATGCTTCATAATTAAATATAAGGTAATTTAAAACAAAATCAAAAGTTAAGTCCCATTATGACTTGGTATTTTTGTCATATTCGGCAATAAATTGGAATTTGTTTTATTTTTATATTAGTACAGAATTTATACGAAAGGTATAATAAATACATTATTTTACTTTTAATTTAGGAACTCACTAATTATCTTTTTTTTAAACAATTTTCAGCAATCAGCACTGTTAACCAGTGGCGTATATTGACTACACAGATTGGAGAGCCAACTGTTTAATTCAAAAATGTATATCCCAAAATTATTTAATGATGTGTTTCAAAAAGTGAGGAAGCCTGCCTCCCCAAGCCTACGCCATTGCTGGTAAGATCAAAGGCTAAATCTGTATCACCAAAGAACTAAAGTGCTGAGATGATTCATCGCATTTAAAACGCAGTAATTCTATGCTTACAGACATTATAAAAATAAATACTTAAAAGATACTTATTGAAAACAAAGGTGTATACCAGTTTCTTTGCTTACAATGCAACTAAATAAACTCAATCTTGCCAAATGAACAAGTGGGACTAAATTTCAAGTTTTCTAAAATAAGAAATCATTCATAGTGATGTTAGAAGCTCGTTTTACCTACCTCTGTAGTGGAACTTCTTAACTCACTATCTGGTATTTAAATTGAGACAACTTGGGTAAGTAAGCTGCGCCTATAAATCAGGTACGCACGCGCTGCATTTGATAGCTGTGACTTGTCCTCTTAAAAGTGACGTGCCTTGGAACTCAGTTGACAAAGTAAAGCACATAGGCCAAGATATAAAAGAGCCCTGAGCAAGACTACTTTCTTCGTTTGATCAGCTTAGGGAATTATTTAACTAAAATTGGGCCCTTTCCTTGATGATTCATAATATGAATAAATAGCCTTGACATCAATTTTATGCTATTCAGATCATCCCGATGCTATCAATTCGATATTATTTATCAAGCAAGGTTTAAGAGACATATTAATAGTAGTCGACTTTATTGATCGATTAAATTAAATCTATAACAGTAAATTTGAAACCCACTTGATGACATCCACCCATGATTTCTTATTTCATTAAAATTGAAACGTAAACCAACTTAATATAAGAAATTAAATCGTGAGCCCGTTTTAAATAATAGTATACAGGGTGCCACAGATTCGAGTGCATGCATGGGGATCTCGGAAACCGTAAGAGATACGAAGTCGGTTAAATTATGGCAAAGTTGCGCATTTAGGTGCCTAATAACATGCCGAGTAGAAAGTTGTAAAATTCCGAGTACTTCCGGAGATATCCGGAAAAAACCGAAATTTGCTGATTTCGGTTTAATTTTTTTCTGACGTTATTTAAAGAGATATGGAAAAACAAAAGACACTCTCTCATGGCCACTTTTTAAGCTCTACAAAACAGCGTTAAGAGATTTTCCGTACGACGTTTCGTTTTTGTTAGACCATCATCAACTTTATTTTTTTAAATGCGGCACTCAATTTTTATTGCATTTTTTTGAAGCAGTTAAAATCCCAATTACAATGATGTATAACACTTAATATTTTTCTGTTAAATAAACACATTTTCCATAAGAGACAATGAGTAAGACAAGGAAGCACATCATTTCTTATAGGGGCGTTCCATATTTGTAATAAATATTAAGTGTTATACATCATTGTAATTGGTTTTAACTCTTCAAAAATGCAAAAAAAATTGAGTGCCACATTTAAAAAAAAGTTGATGATGGTCTAACAAGGGTCTCAAACTTTCCAGCCTTAGGGCCATACTGATTACTCCAGTAAGTTCCGAGGGCCAAAACCATATTATCATTGTTGCCGGTGGTAAGAAGTGAAATAGTCCACTGATGAAAAAAAAGTCCGAAAAAGTACACAACGTTTAAAAAAGGCTGCAAATCGGACTAAAGTCCGCAAAACGGCAACACTGCATGTTATTAATTTTCCTGTCATTATCTGTAATTTCTAGATTAGTCGTAGAGTACGAGCCATGAGGAGTAACGTGACACGACATCTGGTGGACACAAGCGGAAATAGGTAGTACCTTCTATCGCTAACAGATGGCGCTAATAGCACGTACAGAATAATCTCGTTGGTTCGAGAAAGTTCTGGTGTCTTCCACTCACTTCTAGATGGCAGTAATTGGAATATATAAGATGGCTAGTGGCGCAACCACAAGTCAGTTCCTATGACACTGTTGTTAAATAAAATATTGCATACCTCCTTAAAACGTGTTTGTGCGTGTTTAAGTTTAAGACATCTTTATAACAGTATTTTGATTTGAATTGTTGCTTTTGTGTGTGAATTAGTAGTAGCGAAAAATTGATAGTGAATGCAGAAAATTCAAAGATCAGTGGAACATTCAGTATTTCGTAATTGAGTCCAGTAACAAGGCGCTATGTTTGATTTGCAATGAAAGCATAGCCGTTCTCAAAGAATATAACATTAAACGTCATTATGAAACAAAACATTTTCAAAATTACTCAAAATATACAGGAAGTTTGCGGACAGAAAAATTCGAAGCTGTGCAGCGCGGATTGAAATCGCAGCAATCTTCATTTACAAAACTCAAAACTGAACAAGAGGCTGCAACTCGTGCCAGCTTTCGTGTGGCTCTTGAAATTGCAAAACGTGGAAAACCATTCACCGATGGAGAAATGATCAAAGAATGCATAATTGCAGTAGCCGAAGAAATGTGCCCTGAAAAGGTAAATTTATTAAAAACTGTCAGTATGTCAGCAAACACTGTGGCTCGAAGGGTAGAAAACATCGCTGAAAATATATCCTCTCAACTGTTCGACAAAAATGGACATTTTGAGTGGTTTTCTTTGGCCTTGGATGAGTCAACGGATGTGTCAGATACTGCTCAGGTGTTAATTTATATTCGAGGAGTAGATAAAAGCTATGAAGTGCACGAAGAACTTCTTGATATGTATAGTATTCATGGCACAACTACTGGTACAGATATTTTTAAAGGAGTTGAAATGGCCATTAATCAAAAGAACCTTCGATGGAAAAACTTGAAATGTATTACAACTGATGGAGGCAAAAACATGAGTGGGAAAGATAAAGGAGTGTTCGCTCTTGTGTCAAAGGCTGTAGAAAATGACGGTGGTTCAAAACCATTAGTCTTACATTGTATCATTCATCAACAGTCTTTGTGCGGAAAATGTTTGGATATGTCTGACGTTCTGAAACCAGTCATATCAACTGTTAATTTTATCAGATCTTTTGGGCTGAATCACCGACAATTCCGACAATTTATTGAAGAGATTGGAGAAACTGACTTACCTTATCATACTGCCGTACGCTGGCTTAGTTGTGGGAAAGTCCTTCAGCGCTTTTTTGAACTTCGAGCAGTGATCGAAATTTTTTTGAATGAAAAGCATCGCCCTCTTACTGAATTACAAAGCAACGCATGGCTGTGGAAGTTAGCATTCTATGTTGATTTGACAAAACATGTGAACGAACTGAATTTGGGATTGCAAGGAGAAAACCAGCATCTTCCTGATTTATACACTAATATCAAATCATTCCGGAAGAAATTGAGACTGTTTCAATCACAACTACGAAGTAAATGTTTTTCACATTTTAAAACATGTGAAATATTCAGCCACACTACTGAGACTGAGTTTCCTATCGATTTTGCAATCGAAACTTTGAGTGCTTTGAAGATAAATTTTGATACTCGTTTCTCGGACTTTGATGCCATTGCGAATCAAATTAAGATTTTTCAGAATCCTTTTGATACTGACATTGAAACCCTAGCCCCGGCACTTCAAATGGAAATGATTGATCTACAATGCAGTGATATAATTAAGAACAAATATCAAAACTCATCTTTGTTGGAATTTTATAAGAGTCTTCCACTGACACAATTTGATAATTTGCATAAATTTGCTCGTGGTCTGTTTTCTGTTTTTGGTACTACTTATTTGTGTGAGAAAACCTTCTCAAAATGAAGTACACAAAAAATGTTTACAGATCGAAATTAACTGATGAGCATCTTAAATCTCTTTTAAT
Source organism: Listronotus oregonensis (assembly GCA_019359885.1). Lineage (NCBI taxonomy): Eukaryota > Metazoa > Arthropoda > Insecta > Coleoptera > Curculionidae > Listronotus > Listronotus oregonensis. The sequence continues at coordinate 170,326 of JAHBCN010000575.1, read as the reverse complement.
AATTGGTACAAGTAAAATTAGTCCACAACTACAAACTATTGTCAGTGGAAAATCTCAATTACATAAATCTCATTAGTATTTCATATGTCATTATGTTTGTTATAAGTTATGTGATTATTTAAAATGTATAAAATGTTAGTTGGATTCATTTCAATAATTTGTTAGTTATTATATACTGAAGTTAAATTTTCTGCATATTATACATGTCTTTACTCATTACAATTCTGTGTTTCTTTATCCAACTTATCACAAAAACAATAACAATAAGCCTACAAGAATGTTATGAGTTAGCGGAGTTAGCCCAAGACCATATCAATGTAGATGTTATATTAATAATTATTCAACATAAAATTAGAATACTTCAGTAAAATAAATTTAATTTGCTATAAAAATTATTTGTTCTCTAAAAGGAGTTTTCAAGTATGAGAGCTCTCCGCGGGCCGGACAAAATCTGTCCGCGGGCCGGATGTGGCCCTCGGGCCGTAGTTTGGAGACTCCTGGTCTAACAAAAACGAAACGTCGTACGGAAAATCTCTTAACGCTGTTTTGTAGAGCTTAAAAAGTGGCCATGAGAGAGTGTCTTTTGTTTTTCCATATCTCTTTAAATAACGTCAGAAAAAAATTAAA